>CAUOFW020001109.1:0-135977 GCA_963454935.2 Ilex paraguariensis
CCCCCCCCCCTTTTTTTTTCTCTTTCCTTTCGTTTTTTTTTTTCCCCTCCATTTTCCACTGGCACGTCTGTCAAATTCAGCAGTTTGAGGCAGCAAAGTGCCGGAACTAGTTGGACTCCATTGCGTTCACATGAAGTCCTCCTCCAGTTCTTGTAATGACTTGCTGGTTGATGCTATCTCTTTATTCGATGTCATGTTCTCAGCTACCATCAAGTTTTTGTAGCTTCTTACCTCTGCTTGTCTCTCCTTTTCAAGCCTCTCTATCTCCTCCCTTCGTTTCTGCAAAATAATAGGCATGTTAGAACAAAAGCTCAAGAGACTACCTAAACCCAATCCCACTAATTAAATCCAAGACTCCTCAATCAAAAAAGTAGCCATGCTGAAATCCTTGCTTCTATCGGGTTGGAGGACTCATGAAATTTTTTGGAGATTTTTTTATACCAGGTCCCCTCCAACTTTCACATGTTTGGCCAAGAGCAAATAACCCACAAGATAATGGCTGTTATGCATGATGTTTACACTTAATTGTTTTTTCTCCTTTTGGAGGTAACACACATGCACCCATGTCCCAAGAAGAACCTGAACTCTACACTTCTGCTTTGGTTGTGGCAGAGGAATACCTCTCCAGCAAGATGGGATAAACATACTTATTTATTACAAAATTTGGCACTCTCTTTCTCTTCCATTATGTTCCATTGTTTCTTCCACTTATGTAGTTAGTCCATACTGCCAAATGCCAAGTGGAGGGAAAAAAAAAATTCCATAGCATAACAAAAAAGGTCCTGGGTAAATACTAGTAGAATGAATTATCAAGGGGGAAAGTAAAAAATCTCACTGATAACTGCAGAAAGCCATCAGTATGAAAACCAAGAATATACCATGAAGGCTCTATAATTTCATTACTTTAAGCTGCAAGGATACTTGATTTGACGTCAACATCAGCAGTAGCAACAAGAAGTAGACCAATAGACCATTGTTTGTCACTGCTTCCAATTTTATAGAGTATGCACATAGTTTTTGTTAAGTGATTTTATGGCTTCCATGGCATAGATTTTATACTCTGGGGCATGGGCTTAAATCAATTCCGGGTTGTTACTAAAATAGAGTACTTGATTGTGAAGTAAATTTACCCTGTTTGGAGACAACATTTACCATCATATTCATCTAATATGGATGGGTCTCGAAGGTTAAAAATTTCAGATTTAAAAATAAGCGAATACATCCATAGTAGTTCATCAGTAGAAGACCTAATATTTTCCTGCAATGCTCTTCGCCTTCATAATAGGACTCAATTTTACAGTTTGTAGCTTCTTTAAATTCGAAAAATTCTTACTAGTAAAAATCATAGAGATCTGCTCTACATTGGAATTTGCAAGTCTTCTTCCATCATCATGTCATTTCAATCCACATGGCTAAATAATGCCAGAGTGACAATAAAGGTCCTTAGATGCAGTAGCAAGACATATCTACAATCTCTAAATTCAGAAAGAGATGTATAGCACAAAGATAGAGAATTGTCATGTCAACTCAAGGACACTAGCAGAAGTTTTCACTTAACTTATCTACATATATGAAGTATATCCCTTCCTCCCAAGATACCATATCTTGAATGATAATACGAGCAAAATATGCATATATTGAATCTATGTGATGTGCAGATCCCATACATAACATCAGTACGTATGATGCATTCTTAGATTACATTTGACTAACATCAGCCAAGAAATATGACACTTACTTTATCTCGCAGTTGTTGTTTCCTCTCTGCTCTTTCAGCTGCATTAACTGCCTCTCGCTCAGCTGCACACAAACAGATTAATTAGGCACAAAAAGGCAATTTAGTGTTGTAACACTGCATAACTCAAAAATGTACATCATGAAAAGAACAAATGTTTGTGAGGCCAGGATATACTTACACCTGGGGTAACAGTTGCTATTCTTATAACCATCAAAATATCTATTTTTATACCCGATTCAACTCAAACAAAGCTTTAGTCCCAATTTGGACGTAGACATGAATCATGATTCTCCATTGTGCATAATTTCTTTTTATATTCAACTTAAGTCAATTCAAATCAACAAAGCCTCCTACAACCTATTTAGAGTCGGTTACATAAATCTTGTTCTCCTATTGTGCCCCATCAAGGGTCATATTATTTGTTAAACAATAAACTATCAATATTCTTTCTCACTATCTCATTCAAAATTAATTTTGCTTTACCTCTACCCATAGTTATTAAACCCGGCCCAAACATGAACTCGAACTCAACGTAGGTATTGGGTCAAAGGGTCATAGGTTCAACCAATGGGTCTACTAGTTGAACCTGCCCTATAATAAAAATTGAAAAATAATTATAAAGCGAAAAATTATGAAAATTACAAAACTAACATGCTTTATATAATTGCATCACATAAAACTAGAGGAGTGAGGTGCGGCTTAAAGAAAATAAAAGGAAGATATTGATTTATTGGATGACAAAGATTCTTTCCCTACTATATCACTCCTACCAGTGAGCAAGGCAAACGAGAGAGAGAGAAAATCTGCATACTCTCTTTTTGTGTCAGAAAACAAGCACCTTCATTGATGTCTGTGGCAAGAAGTGGATAGACTAGTGGGAGACAGCTGGAATTTATGGGGCTTGTTATTAATCAAGAGAATGAATTTGACCCGTCGGTTTGGCACAAAACTGCCGGGTCAGGCGGGTCTTTAATGGTACATTTACATAAACGATCCAAGTAATGACCCAGCCCAGTCTAGGCACCGGTTCCCTGGTTGACTGACCAAGCCGAGCCAAATTTAATAACTATGTCTCTACTTCTCCCATCAGTGCCAATAGTTATCGCAGAATTTTACTTCACTGGTGCAGTATTAGATCGTCCATAATCATATCCAAACAACCCAAGTCAATCTTTTCTTAACTTCTTTTTTTGGTGCTACTTGTACTGTTTCACTTTCACCAACTTACCATTTCTAATTCTTTCAGTAATACTTTTACCACAAAACCATCTTAAACAACCGCACTTTATCCACACTAGTTTCTCAACATATTATTGAAATGCCCAACATTTTATGCCGTAAAGCATTATCGGTCTAATAGTTGTCTAGTAGAACCTACCTTCTAGCTTAAGAGGAATTGTCGATCACATTATACATCAGCTGAACTTCTCCCTCAAATCCATCCTATTAGATTCAATGATTAACACTTATCTACTTTTTTGTGGATAATTAATTCCACCTAAATTTTGAAAATGTTTGCTTTCTAAAATCTCTTGCTTTTCAATTTTCATCGATATTTAAATCTCCACTTCAACTAAAATATCTCTTTTTCTAGGATTCTTACTTTTCAATCCAACTGTTAAATCTAATACTTCAATTATGTTTTTCATGCATACAAAATATGAAGTTGATCATTATTAAGTAAGCCATTGACCAGTAAACTCATATCCCTCTCTTTTTTATAAGAATAAAACTTGGATTTAGAGAACGGTGTTGATGAAGCAGCCATAAACTTAACTGATTTGTTCTCGCATGCATTATGGGCATAAGAGTGGCATTTCCCCCAATGGTTCATTTTTTTCTCAAAAAGAACCTCATTAAGAATTCCAGTGGGTTTAAAGTAGACATCTTACACCAAGTGTATATAGTCGAAGTAAAAACTATAAATCATAAGCAAGAAGTGCTCAGGCATAGAACACGGAAATATTCACAAAATTACCTTTCAAATCAGGTGTTCTTTCCACCTTTGTCCGGTTTAATCTATTAACAATCTCATTTATTCGCTTCTCCACTCTCACAGTACGGACCTGAATGGAGCATCAACATTAGACAAGAATCTAACTATTACATCATGCCCAATCAAAGCTCAATGTCGAACAGTACTAGATGCAGAAACATTATAAATTCATACAGAACCTCACCATTTTTGAATTGTGGAAACTAACTTGGCCAACATCCATGGAAGCAGTCTTCTTCAAATTTTGCCAAGGGGTGTAAACAACATCAATATTGTTCACCTTGTTTCCTGCCACATAAAAATTTCAGCTAAGTCACTAATAGCCACATGATTACCTGATACAACCCCAAAATGAGTGAAATGTATGTTATCTAAGAAGGAAATGCTTTCTACCACTTGTGTTAAGCAGCAGCATGCTCTTTAATTCAATGTCATTAGCAAATTTAGAGAAAAACATCAAAAAAAGAGCACCATGCTATACTGGCAGAGCTTCAGCAAAGGGGCACAATCAACTTCCACCCGACATAAAACGGAATTGAGTTTATACTCTATGTTTTGTATATTTGCAATTGTACTGCTGGATTTCGTTGGATTCCCATTTTGTCATGGTTACAAAATTTTAGTTTAATTGCTGCCTATAGCTAACCCAACAGTTGGAGTTTGAATTTTACTTATTTAATTGAGGTTAAAAATCATGTGGCTGAAGGTGTCAGATCCATTTGATATTTGAACCTACCCCCCACAAAAAACCAAATCAATGAATTTGAATTGTGTGTTCCATTACTTGAGGAGAGGTAAACTCCCTAATTTCTTAAATAATATGATAGTCTTTTTGAAGGAAATTACTGTCGATACATAAAGTGTAATAGAACAGGAAGTCTTTTGTAGCATTTGCCTTGAATGGAATTTGCTTTGACTAATTGAGCACAATCTTCCAGTAAGCCTTCAGATATGTCATCCATAGTCTGACCCTTGTGCAGTCTCACATAAACATGGGCTGAAGACATTTTATCCACATGAAACCTGCGGTAGAATATATTCTATTATTTTAAAAAAAAAAATACATTATGTCAAGAAAGTAATACGAATTAAAGAGCTAATTAGAACAGGACATCTGCCCTTCACTTTTAAACAAATCAAAACTACACATTTTCTGCACCTTATCAAGCAAATCCGTGTGATATAAATATACATTCAAGGGATAATCATATATTTTATATACAAAAGCAGCAATTCACGGCAAAAACCCAAGATAGGTGGGATTAGAAAGAGATCTATTGTCATTAAGATCTCCATACTCACTAGCTTATAATAATAAAATTGAATTGGCTCTGCCCTCCAAAACATATTAGCCACAAAAAGAGAATGCATACTAGTATCCTACATCCATTTCCTTGTGTCATTTCACATTCTTGCTTGGTATCTTGTCTAGTAAATAAATACCTATATAACAAAATTTCTCCTTTCTTGTTATTAGGGTTATCTAATTTAAGAATCTTATCTTAAGTGAAAAGCATATATCAACCCTGCTTTTCACACTTTTCATCCATGTTTTTCACACATATGCAACATTGAGCTGAGATTACAAGGTAAAGTCGGTAACTTAACCTGGAAGAAAGAAACATTTAAAGAACTTGAATGAAATTCGGGCCTTTTTGGTTCAATGTTCTTGATCTTACTCTAAGCCCTTGAGTGGGTCTTTTAGGTGAAAGTTGATTTGTCCTTCTTGCATCAGCTCCGAAGTGTTTTTTTTTTTAAATTTTCCAGCATCAAAAGATTGAATGTTTTGAAAAAGTAGACACTCCATTTATATATCTACATATAAATATACATATGTATATATCACATATCTGGAGTAAAATTTATTATATACATATACAGAATCAACCCGTAAGGAATTTTAAATTCATGTATTCAATCTTTTGATTTTTGGAACTAATTTTCAATTTAATTGAAACCACTAAATTATGTGACAATGACCCGGTCTTGGTCTATGGTGTTAGCTATTGTCCTGACAAGTTTCCACATTTTGATATATTTGCTTGGAGATAAAATTCTACCTGATAATCACTTCAACCACAAAATGTGTCGAATTGAACTTTCCCACTCCATCAGGCATCAGGTGATATAGCAAGTCTTATAATCCATGCCATGTCATTCCTATGTAAACATATCATTTCTTGGATAGCAGCAATCACCCATATAACTCTTCCCAATTACCTCAATCGACATCCCATCATACAACGTATATATCTGATGTGAGAATTTTCCAAATCTCAAATTTCGTAGCCTATAATTGGCTAAGATAATCAGAGAAGCCCACATAACCAATCTCAATAACATCATCCAAAACCCGAAAAATTACACAATTGAAATAATCGCAAAGCATACTGAGCTATATCCAAAGCTCGCTAATTTGAAAACAAACATTATCCACATCAACACACGCACAAACATATCAACATCCATGAAAACAAAATTTTCAAGATTGAAGCAGTTAAAACTATAATAAAATAAAATAAAAAGGGACAGTAAAACCAAAACTTAAAACAAGCAATTCGATAAAATTCAACTCAAGAAACGGTAACTAATCCCCCATAGCAAACAAAATAAACAGTAAAATATCAACGAGATTCGTAGATACATATATGAGCTCGTATAGCGAAATTGAGAGATTGATGGTACCAGATATCTTCGGGGAAGCCGTATTTGATGAGCTCTTCGTTCTCATACTTGTCTAGTCCCATGAATATGACGTAGTCACCGGCTTCGGGACGGGCTTTAAAGTAGAACACCATTTTCTCTCAGCCTCGGCCCTCCCAACACAGACACACACACACACACACACACAAGCACACAGACCCAAATTCGTTCTAGGGTTTCAACTTTCAATCAGACTTTTTTTATTTAACGCTTTATTTGACGTAATGAATTTTTTTTCCTTTTTCGTTGACAAAACCACTCTCTAAGTCTCTGTCCTCTTAAAGAGTGTTTGGTTCATGCATCATCTGATTTCAATTTAGGGTTAATCTCATTTTGTATCTCGAAAGATTGTTCGAATCTCAATTTATATTTTCAAAGGTTAAAAATTTTAATTTATATTTTCAAAGATAAAAATTTGTATCAATATGCACCCCCAAAGATCAAAAATCTTAATTTACATCCTCAAAGATAAAAATTTATATCAATGTGCACCCTAAAGATAAAAAATCTCAATTTACACCCTCAAAGATAGAAATTTGTATCAATGTGCACCTAAAACTAAATTGATAAATTATACCTAGATCCTCTCATACTTGTCACTTAATCATTTAGACCTCTTCACATTTAGAATATTACTCCTACATCTTATGACATTTGTGCACGTATAACACGTAACCTATTTTCATTGATATCTATTAATATAACCGTTAAAAAATATAATTTTATCCTAATAAAAAATTATAATTTCATATTACCCTTTATTTTATGGGTTCAATATATTCTAAAGTTCAAAATCTAGTTTACCATTTGAATGTCTAATAAAATGTAAATATTTATATAATATTTTTCATATTACCTTTTATATAAATATCTACATTTTATTAGACATTCAAATGGTAAGCTTGATTTTCAACTTTAGAGTATATCGAATCCACAAAAAAAAAGGTAATATGAAATTATAATTTTTTATTAGGATAAAATCATATTTTTTAACGATTATATTAACAGATATCAACGAAAAGTGATTATGTGTTACACATGCACAAACGTCATGAGATGTAAGGGGAATATTCTAAATGTGAAGGAGTTCAAATGATTAAGTGATAACACGTGAGGGGATCTATGTATAATTTATTAATTTAATTTTATGTGCACATTGATACAAATTTCTATCTTTGAGGGTACAAATTGAGAATTTTTATCTTTGGGGATGCACATTGATACAAATTTTTATCTTTGAGGGTGTAAATTGAGATTTTTGATCTTTGGAGGTACAAATTAAGATTTAAACAATCTTTTAGGGTACAAAATGAGATTAACCTTTCAATTTATTGTGGTAATTCAAAAAAAAAAATGTTTAATAGCAAATTGAATTCTGAAAGATTGTTTAAATTTTAATTTATACCCTCAAAAGATTAAAATTTTTAATTTATACTTTTAAAAATATAAATTTATATCAATACGCATTGAAACAGCTGTCAGCTTATCATTTAAAACTAAATGGATAAATTACATCTAGACCCCCTCATATTTGTCACTTAATCACTTTTGTTCAAGTGATGTATTACATTGGATATAAAAAACATTATATAAATACCTGCATTATATTGGACATTCAAATTGTAAGGTTGATTTTGAACTTTAGAGTATAATGGGTCCACAAAATAAAAAGGTAGTATAAAAATTATAATTTTTTTATTATGATGAAATCATATTTTTTAACGGTTATATTAACAGGTATCAACGATAACGAATTATGTGTTACACGTGCACAAACGTCAGGAGGTGTACGAGTAATATTCTAAATATGAGGGGTCTAAATAATTAAGTGATATACTTAAGGGGGTCTAAGTATAATTTATCCAACTAGTTTTGGATGACAAACTGACGGTTGTGTAACTTCGGGTGCACATTGATATAAGTTTATATCTTTGAAAGTGTAAATTGAGATTTTTTATCTTTGAGGATAAAAACTGAGATTCAAAAGATCTTTCAAAGTACAATTTGAAATTAACCCAAAAAAAATTTAGAAGCCTACCAAATCTTTCTATTTTGGAAAAATTATACTTAGACCGCCGAAGATTTGTCACTTAATCACTTAAAATTCTTGACTTTTAAAATATTATACATAGACCCTCTAAAGTTTATAAACGTGTAACACTTAGACTCTGTTATCACTGTTTGTTGGCTTATTCGTTAGTAAATTATATTTAGACCTTCTAAAATTTATAAAAATGTAATAATTAGACCCTTTAAATTTGAAATATTACACTTAAAGCCCTTAATAGTAAGCTAAAATTAAGTTAGACCCCTAAAGTTTGTCACTTAATCACTTAGACCCCTAATATTTAAAATATTACACATAGACATCATAAAGTTTACACTCGAATAACACATAGACCTCTATCGTCAATATTTATTAGTAAATTATATTTAAATCCCTCAAGTTTAAAATATTACACTTGGACAAAAAATATTCTAATTAAATATATAATATTAAATATTTTAAATTTTACAACCAAAATTTATGTTCTATTATGCCATTTATTGAAATAAAATTAAAAATAAAAATTCATTTTTTTCTTAAAAAAATTATAATTAGTATTGTTGATGTCAAAATTTGGACGATCTACACGTTAGTATATTGGGCTTCGATCACTTGAAAAAGAAGTCGGAGACCAGAGTGGAGCTCTGGAGGTAGACTCTTCGATGCCTAAGTTAGTAAGTGACTCAAAGATATAAAATGCGTATTGTAATCAGTATAAAATATATCAAAGAACTCAATTCAACACTCATTTGTAGGGATGACGGTGAACCGGAAAAAAATGGGTATTCATCCAAACTTGTCCCGTTTGAATCGAAGATAGACCATACGTATTGGATGATGAACGTATACAAAAATATCAGTATAAACCTGTACGGAGATGAATGCGGGGTAAATTGACATTTACCCCCACCTCTTGCTATACTCGTTATATATATATATACTCCCAA
The DNA here is from genome assembly GCA_963454935.2 of Ilex paraguariensis. Taxonomy (NCBI): domain Eukaryota; kingdom Viridiplantae; phylum Streptophyta; class Magnoliopsida; order Aquifoliales; family Aquifoliaceae; genus Ilex; species Ilex paraguariensis. The sequence continues at coordinate 9,432 of CAUOFW020001109.1, forward strand.
GTTAAAGCCCTTACTTACTCCTCTATCAGCCTCCGCCTCTATTGAACGTCTCGCTCCTACGCTTTGTCTCTCTCTTTCCATCATCTTTCTTAGTCTCTCTCCATTGTTGATTGTAGGTTTCCACCGTCTATCTCCATCGTCTTAGTCTATCTATGACTGTCGACTAACTAGGTAAGTCTCTCTCTCTCTCTGTTATTTTTCTTTGCATCGTCCTGTTGGTTGCTGCCTCAAATCCTGCAACAAAACAATTGCACAACAGCAGGTAGATTTAGGGTACAACATACAAGAATTAATTGCCACCCAACCTAGCCCAGCTCTTCTGATTATCAAATAAAAAGCCCTAGTGCAACTCAAATTTTCCTTCCTCTTCCCCAAGCATTATCATAATGCAACCTATATCATTTTTCTCGCTAATCGTAACCTATCTCAGACTGCATTCTCCCTTTTTCCACTTGTTCAACAATTAAGTTCCATATTTGAGAAAAAGAATTAATCGCTTATATATATAATGCATATATGCATTTTTGTCCTAAATCAATTGCAGATTCGCAGCTCAGTGAACCAAATGGTTGGATTTCAATGGTGTTCGCCTTCAGTGATCTTCATCTTCCGTTGGTCCTCCTCTTATCCGGCAACGAACAGGCAACTTGGTTCAATGGTGTTTGTTTCTTCTTCTTCCTTAATAGTAAATATAAAATATTTTTTATGCAATTATTATAGTTTTGTATTTTTTATTTTTTTTATTAAATTACATGTGTGAAGCTACGTGGCAGAAAAATTTCTCCATTACAAATATTCAAAATAGTAATTTGGACCTTTGTTGTTTATGTTATGTTGGATTATGTTTGTTACATTATATTGTATTGCATGATGTTGTGTCGGATTTGCATGGAAGACAATGTTTTAATTACATTATGTTGGATTATGTTGCAGACAAGGTTTTAATTATATTATGTTGTAAATAAATTTTTAATTATGTTATGATATTCTATAATTATGTTTGATTATTTAAAATGTTGTTAGATCTATTTAGAATTTTGGATTATGTTGGCTTTGGCTTTGACTTGGGCTGGGGCGGGCAAGGTGGACGAGGACGGGCCGGGGATTACAAATTTACTCCTGACGGGGAGGGAGATGAACATAGTTTTTTAAAGCAAGTACGAGAATGAAAACTACACCCCCACCTCTGTTTTGGTCCACTGTCATCCCTATTCATTTGCATATAATTATATCATCTATTAGAATAAAACTAAAAAATCAAACAAATGGTCAAACTGTAATGAACACAATATCTTTTTTTTAATTGAGATAATTTGATCATTTAATAGATTTGTAAATTTTATAACTAATAAGGAAGAATTATACTTAGACTCCTTGAAATTTATCATTTAATTAATTAGACTCCTTGATATTTGAATATTGCACACAAACCCTCTGAGGTTGTACACGCATAATATAAATTATACTTAGATCCCTTAAAGATTATTAGCATATAATACTTAGACCCCTTGAAGATTGTAAGTATATAATACTTAGTCCCTTTATTAGTCATAAAACTAATTAAATCTATTAAACAACAAAATTACCCCAATTAAATATATAAGATATTTGTGTTCATTATAGTTTGACTTTTTATTTGGTTTTTTAGTATTATTTTAATAGATAGTATAATTGTATACTAATTATGATTTTTTAAGAAAAAATTAGATATTTATTTTTGATTTTATTTCAATAAATTACATAATATAACATAAATTTTGATTGTAAAATTTAAAATATTTGATATTCTATCTTTGATTAGAGTATTTTTTATCTAAGTATAATATTTGAAATTTGAGGGATCTAAATATTACATTCATACAAATTTCAGAGAGTCTGGATGTAATTTACCAATGAATATATTAACGAATATTGACTATAGGAGTTTAAGTGTTACACATGTATAAACTTTTGAGAATTTGTGTGTAATATTTTAAATATCAAGGATTTAAGTAATTAAATGACAAATCTTACGAAGTTTGAATGTAATTTTTCGTATTATCAATTATTCAAAAATTAAAAAATATACCTTAACCAAATCAAACTACCTTTATTTGGAGGGGAAGAGATTAAGACCATCGTCCCAAAAGAGTCTTAATATCCTTATCCGCGAGAGAGGGAGATAAATATTCTTCAAACAAAAGAATGTGCCATATTTCTCTCAAGGAGTCCGATTCCCCATAGATGACGGAGCCTAAAGTTCACTCCGTCAAGAAAACTAATTTTCAAACCATAAAAAAAGCTCAGAGAAACATCAAAGGTACGTAATTTTAGTCTAAATTGTCATTCTTCATCTTTTTTACGAGAACATTGCCTTAAGAATCGAAAGATCGACCCCGAAGCTCTCCCCTTTGGTCTTTAATTTCTTTGCAACTTTCCCAGAGTTTCAAAGAGTTGACTTGAATACTCGAAAACAAAGTTTAACCCAACTTACATGAAGGTTAGTGCAAAATTTACCACCAACACCATATATTATATTAAATATTTGGTGTAAAAATGATGGACACTATAGTATTCTAGTATGAACATAGTATTAAATCACTAACGGACAAGTGCAGTACAATTGCACCCCCAAAATATCCTAGCCAAATACACTATTGAATTGGTTGAGTTACCAATTTAATAACTATAATGTATTAGATTAATAAATAAGCTCAATAAATTTGTTCAAAATAACATTTTCCTTTGAAAATAACCTCTCTGCTCCTCCCCATCAGTCAACTTCTTCTGTGCACAGTGCACGCCCACCTTCTATGTACTCTCCTCTCCTGCGGGCTCCTCCCTCCCAACCCCAACCTATCTCCACTCCAACCTCAGTCGACCCCCCTCACTAGTAGCCTCATAATTCTCTCTACTCTTTTTAGGCCTTTGACACCAATGATTAGTTTCCTTTGCCAATGCACCGTGTGGAATGGAAAAAAGAAAGGAATAGTGATGCGATCAATGAGACTTGACGTATTAATAGCCACACAATACTATAGATACACAAGTGAAATACGAATTCAGATTCTCTTCAGTACATTTTTTCTTAATGATAGATCATACACTATAGATTCAAATAGAACGTAATATACATTATTGAATTGCCACCAACACAGTGGTTGACCTGTGATCGAGGGAAATGAAAAGGAAGCTTATTTGAGGAGATATAAGTTCATTAGATACAGGATGACAGGTGTTCCCAGAGAATTAAAAACCAAAGTTCCATACATAACACCCTATAATCACATTGGAGAAAGGGAAGTCAGAGGAAATAAGTAGAACACACTTCAAAAGACAACCAAGCACTGAAAGCTGTTCCTTTTCCTTCCCTTTATTGACAAGAAGAAAATGAAATTAAAGGACCTGTTTAGTTGTATTAGCAACGGAGAGAATCCTTACACAAAACTCTTACAAAAAATGTGCTATCAATGAATAATGGAAACTATGAAGCACCAGAGCAACTGAACCAGAACAATTGTCATCATGTACCCCATCCATCAAGAATTGGAACAAACTTGAGGCTAATTCCTGCAACCTGAGGAGAATGACTAGAGCACCAGTGAATCTGAAATGGGTTTTGGAGGGGGCCTACATGTCAAGCCTCATACTTGCAGAGGTTCTCAAAACCCATGTATTCATGCCGCTCAATCTTCCCAATCATATTTGAAATGCCAACTCCACCTGTCAAACGAAAGAATTTTTAACACGAAATCAATAATTCCATTGGCAGGCTGAAAGAACGAATCAAACTGTCCCAAAATCAGAATAGTAGGACTTGTAAAATTGTGTTGCCATAGAAGTTTATAAGTTGTCAACCTAAAAAAACCATTAATTTGGCGTCCAATCAATGATTAAAGTTGAAGCTCACCTAGGGAGATTGCACTAACAAAGATCGTGAAGGCCAGAATGAAGATGATTAGAGATGCCCTTCCCAATAAATTGATCAGTTTTCTCACAGCATGTTGCCCAACAAAAGCAGCAATTGTTGCCACAACAATAAGGTAGAGAGCTGCCAAATACATCCAACAACAATTAGATATCACAAAAAACGCAAGTGAAATGAGAAGTCATTTGACAAGACTATGTACTCATAAAAAGAAAAAGCTCTTGGAGCATTAAAAAAATCAGTTCAGGAAAAAATTGTCTGTTCCAAGAAATGTACTTACCATAAGGAACTGGGAAACGTTTTAGAAGGTAATATTCTATGACAGACATTGATGAGGAGAACATCATTGCAAAGGTAGCTGTGGCACTTGAAACCTACAAAAAAGTTTTAAAGAACTTTAAAGCCAGACTAATCACAAGGGTAGAAGAAAATGAAAAATTTCATGCGTAGTTACTTTGTCTTTCTAAGGTTTTCAAGTTATTATTCTATCCTTTCTGTCTCAATGTTTGCGTGCACTGCATAAATGTTTGCAGATTAATACCTTCATAGGTTTCAAGTGTTTAGAGATTTTAATGTTGGAAACTTATATTAGGTTGCATTGTCAATATACCAATTATATCTATCTATATTTCCCAGCAATACACATGATGCCTTGTTTGACATGCCTATCTATATGCGAGGAAAAATAAGACAAAATTCTCAGGTGTTTCTTCATCATAAAATGCAATATTCTTCTACCATTTGAATCTGTAATATATCCTACTGTCACTTATTGGCCTTAGTATTCTTTGATGTATTTTCCAGGTATATTTTGATGGGAAACATAGTAAAAAGTCATCAGCTAATTGACAGGGTACCAACTTTGTGGAACACAAATTCACCTTCAGCAAAGCAAACAAATTGCAGCATTCCCTGGTAAGGCGCTTTTGGTACCTTTTTTTTTTTTTGGTAGGGTGGGGGAGAAGGGATTACATGATAGGCAAAATCAATCAGGTAGAGTTGACGAAGTCAAGTGATAATGACACAAGGAAAGGAATTTCTCCCAATTTCTCCAAATTTTTTTTTTTTTGATATTTAACTGATTGTGCATGTAATGACACAAAGCATATCACCTATTATCTATTTCTTTCCCTCTCATTCTTTTTCTTATCACTTTTGATCTTTTTCTACTCTTTCAATTCTTTTTCTACCACTTCACAGCATCTCATGAGAAGCACAAACGTACCTGAGGAGGGACCCCCAGCTCTAAAAATAGTGGACCCATGATAAATCCTCCACCTAGACCAAGCAGCCCCCCAACAATGCCAGCCAGCAAGCCAAAGAAGCAATAGACAATCAGTTGGTGGACTTGCAAGTTGGTGCCTGTATCACCTTTGGATTCAATTTTTCTCCATCCCTTGTACAGGCTTATTGCCTCAAACGAGGATACCCCAACGGCAACTGGTATCTGCAGGAAATCAGAATTATAAAATCCTATGGATGAGTGAAATACAGTACCAAGTCTACAAAGCTTGAAGGTTAACAATATCAATGCCCCACAAAAGGGTTAGTCCTAATATTTAAATGTGCATATTCACACCCACATATGAAAAAATGCTATCTGTAAACTTGATTATATCCATATAAGGTACCTGTAACAAGTTCAGCACCCAATATGTAACCGAACAAGTAGCTGCATAGTTCTGTTCCATCACATCAAGCCAGTGAGGTCAAAGGTTCAACAAGTTCATGAAATTGCAAAACATAAGCATCTAACAATTCAAAACCTTAGTGATCTGCAGTGCCAGAAATGCAAACCAAACAAAAACAAGAAGCCCAAAGTCTGTCCAGCAAACATTCTCAAGAATAGTGACCTGAGAGTACAACAGAAGTTAGATCGAAGAACTCTGTGAAATGGAGAAAAATTCTACTCTTAAACCACACTTACCTCTGGTTCAGCAGAGTCCGTGGCCTCTTTTTTGGTGCCATTGCTGGGGCCACTGGGAAGAAGCTTGTATTCTTCTTCTCTGCCATCTGAAAGAAAATCACTGGCTTATTGGTTTTATTTCCCAAAAAAAAAAAAAAATTGCCAAGAGGTACTTTAAGCTATTGGCACCACAGAGATAGCTTTGCAGCAACCCACCATTTGCCTCCAAGCGCTTAGCAGCCTCCTGAAATTAGAAACAATATTTATCACAATGGATGAATTAAGATTAGTTCTTTTCACAGAAACGATGCAAGCTACGAAGATAAAAGCATTTCATTTTGTTTTCATAGCATTTGAAGGAACCAAAATCCATCTTTTGGCAGTATCATTTTAGTGAACTGAAGTCAAATCCCAAAAAGCATCCACATGCTGCAAAACTCTATATGTGAAACACGTAAAGTTCATGATAACCTTTTTCATAATGGTTTCTTTCTTCCATGTTTCAACACCTCTAAAAAAGGCCTTGGTTGATGTCCCTGCAGATCACCACACAAAATCAGCAGTTTTCCTGGGGCAGAATGCATTTTTTTGGCAAAAAGAATTGCAAGAAAATAAAACATCACCTAAGAAGAGAACGATCAGCAGAACTGTGACCATCCAGTCGGCAAAAAGCACATTGAAAGCAACTCCAAGACTAATACCAAGCATGAGCATTGGTTGGATAAGAACAGCCAAGTCATAGTCAATGATGGGCATATCAAGTGTGGGATGCCGTAGCTTAAGATTATAGTAAACAGTTGAGGCTGCTGCACCCATTATCATGCCTGACAAATGAACAGGCTCTATCACTACTTCACCATACTATAGAGGTTTATACAGCAAACAAATCAAAATTCCCAAAAATAAAGCTCTTTGTCCTTCCGTGGCTTAATTCAAAGTAGACAAAAGATGGTACAAAAGCTTAAGCCACACAATTTACCTTTCCTCAATGATGTGTGACAAAATTTAGGCCCTAGTTTTTAGCACATTAATGGGTTCTAGGACAACTCATTTAGATAAGGGGTCAGGTCAACCCATTCAAGTTGTAAGTTAAAACCAAGTCAATTTGTTATGATCTACAACTACATCAATATACCTGCCTCTTACATTTTGAAATAGCAGTCGCGGATTTTGCATCAAACCCAATTATTAGGGTAAGCATGGGAACAAATATGCCACCACCGCCGACACCACCAACACTCCCAAAAGCTGCTCCAAAGAATCCAATTATGGTACCCACAATGATTTGCCACCCAAATTTCAAATCCTGTAAACCACATTCCAAATTTGTCCATATTTTATTTTTCCAAATCAATACTTAAAGCTCTGAACATAAAAGTCAACCATACATTTCAGGTGCATATGGGTGTATAAATGTATTTATGTACATAGTCTTTGCTCAACTTACCAAATGCACAGCAATAAGGCAATAGTGACCAAATCCCACTGATAAAAAAAAAAAAAAAACCCTAATAAATCCCTAACCAAGTCCTTTGGGTTGGCCAAATGCATCAACCTTCATTTAATAAATATGTGGATCAGGATGTACTGTCATATACATATGGTAGGTATCCATTGAATTTGGATCTAATTATTGACCTAAACTATTGCTAATCCATCCTGGCCAATAGATTAGTATCGGATTCCAAAAGATACAAAGGACCCACCCTCTGCCCGTAAAATATGTCGAACTAGCATGGCTCTTAATTTTGTGTTGGACTCATTATTCAAAAACCCTCGGGGGCCAAGACGAAAACAAGCACATAAATCCATTTTTGCTGTTAAACTTGTACGATAGTTCATAAACACAAAGTAATGGAGGACCAAAGAGATAGCTAATTAATTCATCCATATCCAATCACCTACTCCCAACTACAGCAGTAAATAAGAGAGAGAGTTGCTATGGAGCATCTAAGACAACTGTAATATTGAGTAATGAACATGGAGTAGCAAGAAAGAGCAAATTAAAAAGAATATATAGAAGAATTATTTCAAAAGGAATCAAGTTAAATTAAAACTAAGTATTGAACTTACAGGCCAAACATGTTGGTAACCAGATTGATTTGATTGCCATAAGAAATTTGTAAACTGGACAAAGTAATTTGATTCAGATTCATCAGCTTCAAGAGGGGTGGTTGAAATTTCCTGTTTTAAGCTTCTTTCTGCGGAAACAAAGATTGAAGTTAATAGAAAGCTCCACGCTATTGTCGCTATCGTCCTCAGAATCCTCCCTTTCGCTCCAATTCCCGCCATTCAAGTTCAATTCCAACTTCTCTTCCCCAAACAAATCCTCCCTTTTTCTTTTCAAACTCTCTCTCTCTCTCTCTCTCTCTCTCTCTCTCTCTCTCTCTCTCTCTCTCTCTCTCTCTCTGTTTTCCTCTATAATTATCTCTGTCTCAAACTCCTACTCCTTCTGTCTAGGAGAAAATGTACGTCGGAAATAAAACCAGAATTGTTTTCTAAGAAGATCAAGATCAAGATCAACACCCAGACTATGTGGTTGCTGAGAAAATAAAAGAACTGTTGGGTCCTTCAGTTTTTGGGAACCTGTGGATACCCGAGAAAAGAGAGAGAGAGACAAAGCAACAGAGTAGGGATGGATGGCAAAACTCTGGTGGAGCTTTGGCCTTTAACGGACAGGAACCAAATGGTTACACCTTATTTTGTCCTTATCGATGCGAGTCTACGAAGCACCGAGAGAGATACGGATACGAATATAAATACGAAATATTTATAAAATATGATATAAATATGGCAATACGACAAAATTTAAAATAGAAGGATACAGGTACAGTCAAGATACGACTATAATAAAATATTTTTATTATTTTCAACTAGTATAATACTTATATAATTTAGTAGTTCTTTAAAACAATAAAGAAAATTTGTAATTCTCTTTTACTTGAAAAAAATATATATTGCATTACTATGGTATATTCACAAAGTGAAGTGATTAATTAAAGGAATCAAATCTAACATTTATCGAGTCAATTTATTTAGAAGTGATTTTTGCTAAAATATAATGTAAGAGATTTATTTTATACTCTTTTGATATGTAATTGTAAATAATATTTAAAAAATACTCATGTGCCTTTGAAGTAGTATGAATTTTTGTAATGTATTGTATGGTATGTGAATTCGAAAGGAAATATTAAAATTTAACTCAAAAATTATATATATTGCTCGAACACAAAAATAATCTGTGAAGTATGTTAATATTTAATTATTATCGAATACGTAAGAGGTGTATCAGATATATATCTTTGAATATTCGATGAATATCATATTCGATACAGATACGCCAACCCCAACAAAATATTTTGTGCTTCATAGATGTGAGTAAATAGCCTAAAGCAAACGATTTAAAAATTAAACTTCATAATTTTAAGTATTTCATAGTTAGTGAATCTTAATAAATACTGAGAGTTACACTAAAATAAATAGTTATATTTATCGAATCTAGTTTTTAAATCTATTTTTAAAATTCAAGTAATATTATTCAAACAAATATTACACCGGCAGATGGTGACAACCATTTTGACGTGTTTTGACTATTAAAATAACAAATTTATTACTAATATCATTGGGGTATAATTTGATAACTTGATATATTTTAGAGAGAATTACATTCGCATCCTTTGAAATTTGTCACTTAATCACTCAGACTCCTTGATATTTAAAATATTATATTTAAACCCCCTAAAATTTGTACGTAACACTTAGACCCATGTTTTAATGTATTGTATTCATTAGACTAGTATTGAGATCCATTTAATAGTGAAACTTACTGATAATCTAACAGACACAATAATTAAATTCTCAAATTATGTTTCAATAATATTACTCTAAATTTATAAGTAAAATATGTGTAATATTATTAGGATTTAAAAAAATTAATTTAATGATGTGGCCTAATATTATTATTATGATTGTAACTCTATACATCATTATGTTAATAAATTATATCATTTTCTTAAAGTATCGATAGCATTATTCGTAAAAACATCTCTAATAGTAAGTTCTCTATTTCCAATTAATTCTCTATTTTACACAATAAATTCCTTAAAAATTTATATACAATAGACTATTTATTTCGAGTAGCTAATATAAATAGTTTAATTTAACTTTTTACATTTGGAGAGTCAACTTCGCTCTCTATTTTATAATTAATGAATAAAAAATTGACAAGTGTATTTTGAATTAAATGTTATTCACTACAACTACTATTTCTAATAAAATAAAGAGTTCTATTGGAGTTGTTAAAAAAATTTCACATTTTATTTTAATTTTTCATCAAAGAAGTTTTTTATTTTTTAAAAAGATGCTCATAGATCATTCTTAAAGCATCTCTAACAGAATATGTAAAACTCTAAAATAGCTAAAATTTACACACTCCAACATAATATATTTAGATACTCTAAAATAACTTTTTGTTATAATGATACTCTAAATATACAATATTACTTTAATAAGTTGTATAAATATTATGTAATTTTTTTTTTTTTATTTTGTCCTTTCTCACCTCACTTGTCCATTTTTTTTTCTACATTCTCTCTCTCTCTCTCTCTCTCTAATCCCGTAGTCCCAACAAAAATACAAAAAATATAAAATAATATTTAAAGAAGTAGTTAAAATATAAAAAATACGTTGGAGTGTGTATTGAAAAAATGAGTATTTAAAATAAAAAAAATATACATTTAAATAGCTAAAATACAAAATCTTTTAGAGATTCTCTTAGATATATTTTAAGGCAAGTGATGTTCACTTTTGAGTAATTACAAAATTAAGTAAGATGTACTTATTTATATATTGATTTATTATTAAATAATTATATTACGTGATAATAACTATATAATATCACTATTATATTTATTTATTTTTATATGAGATCTACTATTCATGGGCCCACCCCAATGTTGCCCGTTTCATGCCTCCTATCATATTTTTTCTTCTTTTCACCAACTCCGGTACTGTTTGTTTCTTATTTTATTCCAACTATTGATTGATTTTTATCCAGTCAGTCCCTATAAAATTAACATATTTGATTTGACCCCCTCTCTTTCCTTAATTTCTGACTCCGCCTCTTATCCTATTTGTCATGCATAATACCAAATAGTTATATGCACAAGTTTTAAAATGATCGAAATAATCTTTTTGTTTTAATGGAGACCAAAATGAATCACTGATTAAATTAAAATTTTAATACTTTGAGGTGTTAATTTGATCCTTTTTTTTTTCATATTTTCATTGATATTTTAGAATATTTCAAAGTTTTTTTTTATGATATTTCAATATATTTTGACTAATGTTTTATAAATGTTTTGAAAATAATTTTTTAAATTTTTTATTCAATTTTATTTTTTTTGAATATTTATATTTTTTAAGTGATCGAAATAATGAAATAAAGTTATCATCTTTTGGACTAATGATAAAGAGGTGCAAATAAAGTCACGTGACAATGAAATATTTTTAGCTCATTGATTTTTGAACCAAAACTTTTAATTTTTAAATTTAAAATTTACAATTTAAAAAGAATTTTAAATTTTGCAGGCATTCTCAATTTTGACCCTACATTTTTGAGAAATTATTTTAAGTAGCGCAAATACGAAATATATGTTTTTCTCCATCTCAAATGAAATGAAACACCTTTTTAGAGTGGCCACGCATACTTATTTTTATGCATGAGTCAGTTGGCATAATAGTGACCACTTCTTATTATTGAATTTTAAGGTTGCGAATTCAAATTTCGTCTTTCCTCTCCTTGTAATAATATCCGACAAAAAAAATAAGTAAACCAGCTAGATCATTAATTGATTTCTTGTTTGTTTCTGACATGAAAAAATGGCCACCAGTATGGGACATTCAATAGTCATGATTTTTTTTTTTTGCCATTAGAATAATTTAAAATTTTCATAAATAAATTAGAATTATAATTCTTCTAGTATCGTTTTCGCAAACTATTAATCCTTAATAATTTTTACCAGAACAATTTCCTTAAAAAGATAAATTTAAAATTCAGCCTGTATAACAGGCAATGTACAAAATAGTTGATACAGGAAGACTTAAATCGAAAATTTTATAGTCATGCAAGCAATGCAAATTTAATCTAGACCTAGCAAAAAACCTTTGTGTCAAAAAAAATAGGTGCTCAATGATTGAATTTGAGTCTTTGTGGCTTTCAGCAATCAATCAAAACATTTCTATTTGCTTCAAGTCCAAGAGGAAAATGACATTGGGGCAAATCAGGGACAAGGGTATTGGGGGCAAATCAGGGACAAGGATGAGCTAACGAGGTAAACTCTCTCTCTCTCTCTCTCTCGTGAAAATTTACCTATGATGAATTTGCTATTTCAGTTTTTGTTCAAGGTAAAACAGTAAATATTGAAGTACTCTAGTATTCTAATTAATGTTTCTTATTTTTAAATTGGAAAATTTTTAAAAATAATAATTAAATTTAAAAAAATAAGCTTGGGGAAAAATAGACAATTATATATCACCCTTTTGAATGCAACATCCAAGTACGAAATAAAGATAGATCAAAATTAGGAGCCCATTGCTAGATTACAGGGTCAACCCTAGTTAACTAACCTCCCCTTGTGACAAAAATACGTCACTGGGTGCTAGTATAATTACAGAAATCAGAAGGGTATCTTTCGAAATTGTCAAAAACATAGAGAATGTCAATGTAATTCACCCTTCTTGTTGAACTACAGATCAGACATCTCTTTCATGACTATTAATTAGTTTAGTCCATCCACCTCAGGCATCTCTTTCGTGATTATTAGTTTAGTCCATCCACCACTGGCCTTTCCAGTTTAGCATCCAGTCCAACTGTTTATTATTATTATTATTTGGATTAGAACATACAATCTAAGTTTAATTGCTTTAAATAATTATGGATAAGACTTCAATATCGAAAGCGAAACAATTGTGAAAGCGGAATCTATTATAACTTAAGGCACGACACTAAAAAATGTTGAATCTATTATCAAAATACTGTCATTTTAAAACAAAAATACTGATTTACCACATTTTTGAACTTGTTTACTAATCTATTGCAGTTTTTAAAAGCGGAGTCAACAAGAATACTTTTAATATTTACAAAAATAATTTTCTCCCTTTTTGTTGTATCACTTGTTGAAAGCAGAATTGTTGATTCTGCTTTTAAATCGAAATCGTGTTGAAAGTAGAATCAACAATTCCAATTTCAAAAACTGCAGTAGATCCGTAAATAAGTTTAAAAGTACGTTAGATTGGCATTTTTGTTTAAAATTGAAAGATAATATACTCAAAAATCTACTACCCTAACTATACTATCCACAGAGCTATGGACCACGGGTAATTATGTGTGTGTCTTTTTCTTTTGTGTTTTATGTGGTTTCAAGCCCCCCAATTTTTGTGGCATGGATGGATTTTTTTTTTTTTTTGTGAGTTCCCTGAAAAAAGACAATAAAATAAATAATAATTCCACTAAAGAAGAGGTTTAAGAGATCATGAGAATCGAGGATAAAAATTTGAATAATGTTGTTCATCATACACTTTGTGTATCATATTACTCCTACTATGAGTAATTCTACAATGAAAAAATAATGAGATCAAAAATATATTTGACCGATGCAACACTGCAATAGTAAGACTTTTGGCCTTACTATTAATTATTTAAAATTTACTTATTATATCAATTATCATGTTATTTAATTTTTATTTATTTATCCTTTTTTTTTTATCAGTGTAATATTATTTCTTTACTATTTGATGTGGTATAATCATAATTATTGAATATTTAATTTCCTCGGATGGAATTTACAAATCTCTTGGCCTACATTGAAATGGTAAGCAAAAGACATGTCAGGGTATGATATGCTTCATGAGAAGTTGTTGATAATTACAGGTGCCTATATTATAAAGAGGCGGACAGATATTTTTTGATGGTGGTATCTCCCTTGTCTATATACAACAATCAAAGTCGGACAGAATGGTGGATTTGTTAGCAGCTTTTGTCCTCGGTTATGTAAAACAAAATAGTTATTGTCCGTGATGGCACGAAATAATAAAATAATTATTAATTATAAATATATATTTATATTTATATTTAAAATTAAATCAAAATATAAATAAATAAAAAAAGAAATTTAAGTATTAGTTATAATAGGAATGAGCGGTGATAGTGGTGGTGAGCGACAATGATGGTGGTGAGTGACGATGACGGTGGTGGTGGTGGACGACGACGAGTGTTTGTGGGCGATAATGATTGTGATGGAGGTGGGTGACAGTAATTGGTGGTGGTGGGCAACAGTAGTGATGTGATGATGGTGATAATAATAATAAATATAAGAATGAGATGATGATGATGGGTGGTGGTGGTGGTGGTGGTGGGGATGGTGGTGGTAATAGTGGTGGTGGGGCGGGTGGATGTGGTAATGGAGTGGCGGCAACAGTGGTGGTGGTGGTAAAGTGTTTTATAGAGAAGTGATTTTAAAAAAGTAGAAGATGTGTTTTTATTTTATTTACTTATTTAAGTTATAATCTACTTTTAACTTATTTGAAAGTAATTAAAATAAGTTATTTTCCCAAACACGCTATTGGAGAACCTATTTTCTTTATTAAACTTGGTAGTCGTTGGATTCACTATAAAATAAAATTTAAAACAATTTCAACTATAAAAAACAAAAGTCATTTTTTATGTTTTCAATAATTATACTATATTATATAAATAAAAATGATTGAACCGTAAACTAGAACTTAAACCGATCCGATTCTTTAGTTAGACCATATATGCAATCAAACTACCTAAAAATCGCTACAGTGGCTGGTTTTGCAAAAAAATTGGTCTTCTTCACAACAAAAGACAGCTTAGGAGACAACCAGAGGCGACCAACTCAGTGTTCTTAACAACGAACAAGTAGCTAAGTCTTCTCTCTCTCTTAGTATATACATACATACTAGTTATTGCTTGTTCCTGAAGGCATAGAGTAATAAAAATAAATTGTCAATTATAAAATACATTTATATTTACACTCAAAATCAAATTACAAATATAGAGAAAAGATAAAAAAAATTTAAACAATAATTGTAATGAGTGTGAGCGGTGGTAGTGGTGGTGGGGGGAGATAATGATGGTTGTGGTAGGCGACAATGACCATGGTGGTAGTAGTAGTGGTAGTTGTGGTTGACAATGGTGATGGTGGTGGTGGGTGTGGGTGATGGTGGGCGACGATAATGGTGGTTAGTAGTGGTGGTGATGGGGCAACGACAGTGATGGTGGGTTGTGACGATAATGGTGATAGGTGTGAATGGTGGTAGACGACAACGGATTTTTGTGGGCGACAGTGGTGGTGGGTGGTAACAAATGGCGGTGGTTATGGTAGGTATGGTGGAAGTGGGTGACAGTGGGTGGCGACGTTGGTGGGCAATGACCAGTGGTGGTGATAGGTGTGATAAGGGTGGGTAACAAAGGGTAGTGATGGTAGGGTGGTGGTGGTTGTGACAGAGGTGGTGGTAGTGGGGTGGCGACAATAGTGATGGTAATAGAGGTGGTAGTGGCGACGGTGGTGTTAGTAATAGTGGTGGTAATGGTAGTGGGCAGTAGAGGTGGTGGGACGGTTCTAAACACTAATTTTTTTTAAATGCTTATGAAAATGTATAAGTTCTACATATATTTTTGAAAAGTAACCCCAAACACACTTTTTTGAAAAACTTATTTTTCTTATTAAATTTGAAATGTTAATATTAACTTTAAAGTAATATTTAAAAAAATTTGAATTATAAAAAATAAAATTTATTTTATTTATCAGTCAAAATTTAATTTATTATATAGATATTCTAAAATCCAGTACGCATGACTTTAAGGTGATTTACAGCAATGAAGAGGAGAGAGAGAGAGACAGAGAGATGTATTTGCAGTGGATTTGCCTTATTTTTGTTTGTTTCTAATAGTGTGGAGGAGCTATCATTTCTATCTTTTTGATTTTTTGTTTGTTTGTGTACACCATCCACACAGTCTGTAACTGAGTAACTTCACCTTGTCTACATTTTGGATACGCTTCATATTTTTTTATAGTTAAATTATTATATTTATAATTTTTTTGTTTTTTAGTTATACGACAAATCTAACCAATTAACTCAACGATTAGACTAGCGAATTTGATCTAATAATATTGTAAAATATATTTCACTTATACTCGATTTGTTTAGTAATTTGTATCGTGTTACGTGCAAACAAATCTTAAAGGGTCTTTGTGTAATATTTCAAATGTTAAAAGATTTAAGTGATTAAGTGACAAATCTCAAGAGATATGAATGTAATTTTTCCTTTTTTTTTAATGCATTTAAAAGTTGTCCTTCTAACAAATGGCGCTATAAGAATTTGGACCCAAAAAAGTCTCTCACAACATACATACGTTTAAATTTTTGATATGTAACAGAATTTTACACTACAGAAGAGGGAAGAAGAGACAGAAAAGATGTTCAAAGTCATAACTGCATGAGGTTTGCCACTTGGATAGACCCGCAAGTTTATATGATAAATTGATACTTGTATGATACTTATGTTAAATTTATAAACAAAGTGTCTATTGATCACTAAAAATACACGAAATAGATCTAAGCAATAACCTATCTGTGCATTATTGAGAATCCAAGTGAGTAGAAGTGTAGAGATATGAAAAAAGGTTAAGCAATGGTGGGTGGGTGGGTTGGCCACTTCATATTGGTAGTAGTGTATATCTGCACAGCTAGAAGCCAACTCTGTCTAAACGTGCACGTCTTTACAAATGGCAACTCGTAATGTCTGCGCTATATATAAAGCATTCAAGATGTTCATATTCATACTGATGTCTATGCTAAAGTAGTGCACGAATATACTTGTAGGTGTGAAATTGGTAGAGGACTTTGGTTATCAGAGTTAACCTACCAACAACATGGGTCTAAATCCTAATAGATGTGTGTCGAAACAGTCACGTGGGCGGCTAAAAGCGAGAAAAGAGGAAGATGGGAGTGGAGCCTCCATTGCTGCAAACTGTCTCCAGGGACCGATTTACAGTAGGGGGCAGTGGGAACATTTTTTTACTATCTAAGTTTGATTTGTTAAACTTATTATATATTTAATTTTTTTAAAATTATTTATAATAAAATTTGATCAATTTTTCACATCGACGAAAAATTTTCATATATAATTTTTTTTTTTGATAGGCTCTTTTTATATATCGCTTGAAAATATGAATTGTATTGGTATTTTTTTAAATAAAATCATACTTTTGTGAAGATAATATAATATTTTTATATTTAAAATTGGCCACTAGAAAAGTCGTCTGGCTCCACCCCTGCATACCTCCACAAAGGGCATTATAGATTCAATAATGGCAAAGAATAGTGGAGATAGATCTGTGGAAGAAGAGGACCACCTCAAACGCAGCAACAAAAACATTTTAAGAATTCCACATGCCACAGGACAGGAGAGCTCTCTTATGGTGGTGCACCAAGGAACATGATATGACCGACAGTAATGAACCTTCACATGTGCTGACCAAAGAGCTTAAAAAGTAAAATTACAGGGATGCCCTGCTAGAGGACGACAATGCCATTTATTTTTGAATAAAAATGCACCACCTCAGTTGTACGTAAATAATATTTATATATATAAATTAATAAAAATATTTGAGATATAAGTATTTGAATTAAATATCATCTTAAATTAATCAAACTTAATTTTTATCGCTCATACTTTATATTTTGTATATTCTCAAGATTTGTTATTCTAATTATAAGAAAAAAGGATTAAAAAATAGTCAGAGCCCTTTTTTTTTTTTTTTAGAATTTTGTGATTGAGAGTGATTTTTAATGATGTTTGAAAAATATAATTTTTTAAAATTCATTTGATTAGGATTTCAGTTATAATTCATTGAATAAAATAAAAATAATTATCAATATACTAAACATATTTAAAATTTTAGTGTAAGTAGGAATTAATAATGATAATTTGGATAAAATTTAATATACTACTTTATATATATATATATTTTTTTTTTCCACATAAAATGTAATACAACTTGGAAAGTTTAATATAACTAACGAATTATGTTGATGTAAAATAATTTTAAAAAGTTATATGTATGAATATTTTTTGATATGTGTGTGTGTGTGTGGGAGGAGGGCGCAATGTCATTTTTGCATATGCAATGATTAATGTTAGTTTGATAGAGTTTTTGAATACTTTATTAAAAAGTTTAATAGTGCATATATTTTTTAAGTATAATATAATCAATTAATTTTTTATATAGAAATTGATATTTATAAATAGAGAATATATCATTAAAATAGATGGTAAAAGGAGTTTAAAGATTTAAATACATAAATATATGATGATAATTTAGATATTTAATTATGGAATGATAGAATGGTTTTTGTAAGGATAAAATAATAAAGTAAAATTTTTTTATGTTAAAGTATTTTTATTAAAAATATAGATATAGATTATGAAAATTCTTAGAGGAATCCCTAGAGAACCAAGAAACAGCTGCTGAAAAGAGGGAAAAGTAACACCATTATTGATACCTCGGATGAAACATGCCCTAAATTCAAGCTATCTCCGAAGAACACTCAGATGAATCAGGAGCTGATGGCAAGATGGGCTACTTAGGGGTGATAATTTATGATCCGACCCGACAATACAGCTATTTAACCCCAAAGTCAGACATATTGGTGGAAAGCACTAACTATTTTTTATGAATGATTGTACTCGTTTTATAAAAAGATTCGATAAATGTATCGTCGAAAAAATTTTGATTTTATATTTTTAAAATTTATTATTTTAAAGTGTATTTTTATAATTTTTTGTAGGTTATTTTATAATTAAATTTTTTATTACTTTTATGGTTGATTTACCACTGTTGTGGATGTTTTTATTATATGTGCAATAACTATTTTTACTACCTTTCATAAGTAAAAAAAATTTAGCATTTTTGTGGATGATTTATTACATTTATGAGTATTTTTATTATATTTGTATATATTTTTATCTTTGCTGTGATAACTATTTTTATTATTTTTTTTTAAGTACCACAACAATAATAAAAATGATCACAAATGTGATAATTTTTTGTACAGTACTCAGAAGGTGTTTGGTTGTACCATAGCCAAATCTTTTGTAAAAAAAATAAAATGATTGTACTTCTATGCCTAACCCCAAATTAACCTTTTCACCAAAAAAAAAAAAAAAATCTCATTTTCGCATTTATGGAAAAAAAAAAATTCATAGTCGGTTTGATAATTTTTTTGGAAGGTGTCGGTTTGGTAAGTTTAGTTTAGTAGGAGTGATGCAAAAGTAGGGAAAATAAAATTTAAAAAGGTATTTTTCATCTCAAAAATAAAAATATATTGCTTTTTTTTCCTATTTGGTTGGTAAGATGAATGAAATACTAGAGTTGTTGTAATTAGACTTATTGACAGTGTCGAGTGAGGCAGATTTGTGTCAATTCTTAATGAGTTCGTACAAAAAAATATTATTTATATACCCGATTCGTTTATTAATTCGTGTCAAATGAATCATGTCATATCAAGTTCGTGTCATATTTGAACCATTTATAATTGATATATAAGTGAGTCATGTTGTGAATTTTTTCTTATTTGTTTCACCTATACATGATTCGTTTATTAATCGTATCGTGCGAATCCAATCGTTTACTAAGCAGGTGATTTAAGAAATACCAAAATCTCTTAATTTTGTATTATGTTATTAGATCGTATTATATTTTATAATTTTTTTTTGCCCAAAATTTGGAGAAAACAGTTTTTGTCCACGGGAATGAAAATTTTCTTCCCCAATTGTCCTCGCTCCAAATTTTCTTTTACACCAAATTCATTCCTTCTTCATCCTCACTTTTTTCTACTAATTGAAAGGGAGTAGGCTTCACATGTTACAACGAGTAATGTAAATATGATTGATCTTTATTGGTATGAAATTGGTGTCGGGACATTGCAGAGTGGGTCCCATGGATGTGTGGGCCCTTCTAACATGTAACAGCTTTTTACACTTGAGAAGAAAAGGAAAGATACAAAGAAGATGTTCAAAATCACAAGTTTCGCACTTGGGTAAACCCGCAAGTCTATATGAGATTGATACTTATGTTAAATTGATAAACAAAGTGTTTCTTTATAATTAAAAATACACCAAATAGAGCTGAGCAGTAACCGATCTGTGCATTATTGAGAATCCAAGTGAGTAGAAGTGTAGAAATATGAAAAAAGGTTAAGCAATGGTGGGTGGGTGGGTGGGTGGGTGGGCCACTACGTACTAGTACTATATTTGCACAGCTAGCAGACAACTGGATTAAGGTCGAGTCAGCCTCTGTCTAAACGTGCACGTCTTTACAAATGGCATCTTGTAATGTTTGTCCTATAAACCATTATGGTGGAAGCTTTTCTCTCTCTCTCTCTCTCTCTAAATGATAGACACTTCGATAGCATAATAACTTGTGAGTGTGAAAATATTGGTAGGGGACTTTGGTTATCAGAGTTCACCTAACAAAACGGGGGTCCTGTGGGTCCTCCTAATTACGAAGCTAAGGATTTGGACAGTAGAGATCTGTCACTGCCACATATGACCCATGTTTTCAGTACAGTTCTATTATAAGAAATTCATTAGAGATTAATAAGCACATGACATGATTACTTGTCGACGAAGGGGAACCAATTAGATCTGATTATAATATAAACCTGCATTATTGAAAATGCAAGTGAGTTCTACTATAAATAATCATATTTTTTTTTTAAGTTATAAAATAATCATATTTTTTTTTGTTGGTGGTGCCTGAGCCAAGTCCAAACAAAAAAACACGAGTACAAATTATTGAAAGTTGTTGTACATTGAATTCCTGTCCCTCACTCACTATGCTCCAATTGTCAAACAGATAAGTACTCGTGTGGATGAGTTTTTCAAACATCAAAGCGTTATAGTCTTACCAACTGATTCAATTTTGATTCGAATACAAATTTAATTAATTATATCTAAATTAATCATTTTAATTGATTATTTAAATATTTTATGGACTTGGATAATCTAAATGTATGATCTATTAGATTTTTGCTCAAATGCGACAATTTGGATGGAATTTTTGATTGCTAATAGATTCAAATTTAGACTACGAAAATGAAATTCATTTCATATTAGGATTGGAGTCACACAATTGGGTATAAAATCGGATCGATTATAATTTAATCGGAACACGATCCATTAATAAGACTAGTTACACATGGATCCATTATTGGGAACATTTTAGTCTTCCGTGCTATAATATCTCGAAATTGTGCGTTCAGGTACATGTCAATCAGAAATATATGATTCGTGAGTGTGTATGCATTTGAAATTTTTGTGTTGTGACCATTTTATTTTTTGTTAAATATTGGTAGATTCATCATTACATGAATGACCAACTATTACAATTTTTAAATAATTTATTTACAATAAAATAGAAAACACAAAAGAGAAGTGAAAAAAAAGCTCCAAAAAGAACATAGTAGCACCCTCAAAAAAAGAAAGTTTATCGTGGGACGAGGGCACACAATGATCTTAGACCTAATATACTATTATGGAACTCATATCCATCTAAACGTTTAAACTTTTACCACTCTTTATGAACCACCGTATTATTATTCAAAATCGTTAACCATAAATTTTAATTTTATTTGTCGTAAGAACAAGGAGTCCAATGATCTAAGATAATATTTATATGTGTTTGAAGTATGAGTGTCAATTGTGTCGTGTCACCTTCGGTCTTGTTTTTTTTGTGTTGTATCACTTTCGGTATATGTCGGGTTCGTGTCAATATTCGTGTTAATAAAAAATTATGTAATTTGACAACAACTACTATAATACTATTTAAAAATTATAAAATTATTATTTTATATCTACAATACTCGTTAAATAATTATTTTCTATTTATAATATTCATTAGTTATGTTATTCATGTCGAATCTTAATTTGACTCATTTATTACTCATAACAACTAATCGTGTTAGTGTTATTTTTGAGTTCGTGTCAAACGGAAAAAATTGACACCCATATTTGCAAGTAATATCTATCTAAAAATGTTAGCCTATAAATGAGGAGTCTATTAATGGCATATTATAATTTTTTTAACTTATTTTTCAGTTCGACGTGGATTCCCACACATGCCATACCTAATATGCGGTTTTCGTCATTTAAACTCGTGGTTTAAGTGGAATCTTCTGTTTGAAACACACCAAAATTCAAAAAACAACAAACAAAAATCAGCGGCATGTTTAAGTCAGGAAGATCATGATTGAACTTCTCAGCAAAGGAGACTGAAACATTTAATGTCGTGGACAAGCAAGGCACATGGTATACCTGTTGTGGAATCCAATGTGATAAAACAATTTCAAATAAAAAATAATAAATAAAAATAGAAGAAGATAAATCCCTAAATAAGACGCAACGCTCGTTATTTTTGAGATAGTAATTTCTTCACTTATAATACAGATGAACTTTTAAAAATTCTATCCTTAGAATACAATGTTTAACTTTAAAATTATCAAATACTGTACGTACTCTTTAGTAATCTTGGAATCAAACACTCAATTTAAATATAGAAAATCAGAAAATATAGAAGTTTTGAATTAAGGAGAAGAAGAAGGCTCAACTTGTTGATACTTTATTCTTTCACTTGAACCCGATTTACAATGTTTTATGCATCTCTCAACGAAGGAGTGTAACCCTTCATAACCATGGCAGGAGACACCTCTTAAAAGGAATTCAAGAATATAGTCATTAGAGACTAATTTCAAACAAAAACATGTTACGTTCGAATGAACGAATTGAACTCTCAATATCTTGATTTTGAGATTTCTGTCAAAGTATTTGAGAGCAAGTCACTTTCGAACGTGGGTTGCGTTCAAACGAATCGAAGTCCCAATATTTTAATTTTTGTCAGAAACCAAGATTCTGAAAAAGGTACTGAAAGTAAGGCTCATTTGAATGTGGTTTGTGTTCGAATGTCTCCTCCCTCATTCCTTTTTTATTTCTTTTTTTTTTCTTATATATATATATACACACAAAAATTATAACTTAAAATTCTTATTATGTAGGTTTCCTCTTAAAGAGGATTTTTTAAGACCTTGAGTGGAAAAAAGAGTTATTCCACTGATTATAGAAGATGATGAATCCACGAAGAACCCCCAAGAATCAATGTAGGATAGAGGTACAACTCGGGCGGGTTAGACAATCAACCCTAGCCCAACTCTAGGTATATAATCTTTAACCCTAACCCTAACCCTAACCCTAACCCTAACTCTATCTCGGGTTGGGGAACTCAACCCGAGTTTAATTTGGACGGGCTCGGGTTGAATTAGGGGTTAATAATTTTGGGCTATTTTATGGGTTCAATTCGGGTAGAGTTCAAAATAGACTTGTTATTCTAAACCTAATACATATACTACATAATATTCATCTAAATTAACAACTAATAAATTCAACTAAGTTTTTAACTAGAGAGGCTGAGAAAACGAGAGAGGCAAAGAGAATGAGAGAGACAGAGAAAGATAGAACAAAAATAAAAAATTAGTGCTAATGATATATATATAATTTTTTTTTAATTTGTCGGGTTCGAGTTGAATTCGGATTTACAAGGCCTTAACCAGAGCCCAACCCAAATTAAATTCGGGTTGAAATTTTTTAACCCAATCCCAACCCAAGTATTAAAAACCCTTGTCCTAGCCATAATTTTTTCGGGTTAGGCTCGCGTTAAAATCGAGTTGCCCAATCCAAGTTAGACCCCTAATGTAAGATTCTTGTATTTGCCCTCCACCTCATATACTCCAAATATTTTGGAGGAAAGTGAAAATTTCATTTTTCCACCAATCTTAATTTACAAGTACTCTATTTATATTATATATGTACTATTGTATATATGTATTTAATGTTTGTATCAATGCATGCAAAAAATGTTATATATATGTAACACATGAGTGTGGACGTTCATTTACCTTCATTAAGCAAAAGAGTTATTATAGTATGTTTCTTAAAAACTAATGTTCCGTTTGATAGGGAGGATAAAAAGTAAGAAAGATGAAAATAAGAGAGATACACTTTCTATCTTTCAAGGATGGAAGGAAAATAAAAATGATAATTTTTTTTTTTTGGTGATGGCTAAGATTAGAGATAATAATCGAGTCGTATCGTATTAGATTCGTATTGAGTTATTACGAATTTGTGTCGAATATTAGTCAAACCTGTTTATTTTCGTATCGAATTCGAGTTGTGTTATTGTGTTGAATCAAAAATTTTCACCCTTAGTTAAGATGAATTTTTTTTTTTTTTTTATATTTAAAATTTGTTTTAAATTTTTAAATTTAAGTTTAAATTTATTTTTAAAATTTTTTAATATATATATATACACACACACATATTTTACTATTATATTTTTATATGAAATGAATGTATACACAATATATGTATATATAAAAAGATATATAGACAACTAAGATACATTTCAACACAAATAATTAATTTTCATCCACTTTTCTTTCGATTTTGGAGGGATTGATTTTGGTGAGTTGGAAGGAAAATTAATTCATTCACTTTTCCATCCTTCCTACTTTCTTTCCTTACCAAACATGATGTTTTATTTATCCCTTCAACTTCCTATCTTTCCAATTTTTCATCCTCTCACTTTTTCATCGTACCACACGGAACATAATAGTGGGATCATAGGATTGTTCACTTTATCTTTATAGAAAGAGCTTGAATATGTAAATTTGGACGAGCAAGAAAAATTGTTATGGCTTAAACCAATAAAATGTCCAGTTTATGCTAATAGCTCCTATGAACATGTAAAAAGTCCAATGTCGTTTGTGAGTCGTTTGGTATATATATAGTATTGAATGTGTAACTTTGAGCAAAAAATAATATTTTGTTTTTGGGTTTTACAAGTTTGAGAAAAAAAAGTGTAAGAGTGCGTATTTTTATATTTATGCTACATAAATTGTGTTCATGTTTTATGTTTTGAGTATTAATTTCAGATTTTTTTTCAAGTTTTGCGATTGTCGTATAGAGCTAAAAACTTAGTCTTCTAAGACATTATATACTTGATTTGAGTTGCGTTTAGTTAATAAAATAATAGTGGACTTATATTGATTGACATTTTTTCTCAATTTTTTGTGTAACGTTGACTCATATTGACTGGAGATTTTTCTCAATTTTTTTGATTGACATATTTTTGTATTATAGTGTCTGTAAGTATGGACAATTACTTGCGATTTTTTAATTTGTTACAAAGTGCCTTCAGGCATGTGTGCGGCAATTACTATTTATACTATGCTTTTGAAAAACTAAGAAATATATATTCGATTGGCCCTCACCCCCAACAAATTCAAGACTTTGATTGATTCGATTAAGATTGTCGACCAACCTAGTTTTAAAATATTAATATGCCTTAGTAGACCCATGTTTGCGAGAAGCAAGAGAAAATAGGAGTCATCTATTCAAGAAAAGTAGTTTAAGTGGTAATAGAAACGAGCTGTAAATTCAAATGTCTTGAGTTTGAATCTTGACAATCCATTAGTGTCAGACTATGAGTGATAAATCTCTCATGAATACCTTAATCTTTGCGTGGATAATCTATCTTTGACAGAGTTAAAAAAAAATTAATTACAATTTACATAAGTTAAAGCCGAACACCTGAAAAAAAAAAAAAAAACCTATGCAACACCACCACTTAGTTTAAACTGCAAGTGTGTAGACAGGATGGGAAACCAATAATATGCTAATTTTCTCTTTATGCACAGCTATTTGGAGGGGATTGATCATGGGAACCTAGATTCTTTTGATTGTTTGGGCTTTTTTTATCTAAGCGATGTGTGAGATATGAAAGGATTTCTCTCACCACACTGTTTGGGCTGAGTGCATTAAGGGACGCACAATATATATGGTGTCCACATAACGAAGGCTCACACTTTTAACACACTTCATCTATTTTTTTGTGCTGGGAAAAAAAGAATGAGACAAAGGAGAGAGTTCAGAGATTATCTCGATAGACTTTTATTAGTAAGATCACGAAAGTTTTGACTGCACTCGTTATTCTTTTCGAGAATGAACCTAACTAGACTAATATAATGTTTAACTACTAAATCTGAATGTAGATTCTAAAATTTGAACTTTCAACTTGAAAATAAGAAGTTTAGTCGATAATCCGTTGAACTTTCTGACTTGATGGTACACTTGTAAAACAGTCTACTTACTATTCA
The DNA here is from genome assembly GCA_963454935.2 of Ilex paraguariensis. Lineage (NCBI taxonomy): Eukaryota > Viridiplantae > Streptophyta > Magnoliopsida > Aquifoliales > Aquifoliaceae > Ilex > Ilex paraguariensis. Next base: position 35,540 of record CAUOFW020001109.1, read on the forward strand.
AAAGTGATGTCATATGCCACTAAACATTGAGTTTGACATCAATCAACTCCGCATTGTTGTCTGGGTGAAGACCGAAGAGGAGTATCTGTATAGCACCATCTAGTGAACTATCCAAATAAAAAACATGTATTTAGAGTCACATCATTTCTTTTTTTCAATGGCATGAATCATAATTCTTAGAATCATTTGTTCAATCACATGGGTTGGCATTGATTTCCGTGTTGATCTTTTACATCATTTCTTTTTTTTCCGTGTTGTTAGCTTCCTCTTATTTCATAAATGCGGAGTTGATTGTCATTTTCTTTCTATTACATTTCCATCTTTACTTTTTTCTAGATTTTACAGCATAAATGAACTACACTAAAAATAATCTCTTAAAAGGTTTAAAAGATTTTTCAAAACTGTAACCATTTTATGTCTTGCAATTATTTTAATGTCACTACATATAAAGATCTCAAAAGACAAGTAGTTTTCATCCATGTCAAAAACTAAAGTCTATTATTGGTCACTACAGATATCTGTTATTGGTCTCCCTTACTCAGCAAAAACCATTCCATCAAAAATCCAAACCCAAATCACAACATAGATCCATAATCCAATTCAGGTAGCTTTTTAAACATAATTTATATACATACACACATACAAATAATAACTGGTTCTTCAAGATTTGTATAAAAAAGTCCACAGATTTAGGGCAAAATCAATTTAGGGTAAAAATCAATTATGGCCAAAATTGATTAAGGCTGGAATGGACAATGGAGATACTCACTAGTGGTGGCTGGTGGAGTTGTCGTTGGTGACTGAGCAATCGCTAGTGGCTGGTGGAGCTGTGGATTAAGGTTAGATTTCAAGGCTTAGTCGCTGAGAATGGAGATACTCGCTGGTCCTCCGATGGTCTGCTCAGTCGCTGGAAGAGGAGGAGATAACTTCGTTGTTGGAGGAGGAGGAGGAGTTCATCGCTGGAGGAGGAGGAGAAGACTTCGTGGTTGAAATATTTGAAATTTTTTGGCCTAGCTGCGATTTGGGAATTTTTAATCGAGGTGAATCGTTCAAATCATCATTTAAAATGATGTTTTCATCTTTTGTTATTTTTAACGTCTGTTAGTGCCGTTTAAAAAAAAACATGTTTAAAAACGTCACTTTGAATGACAACTTAAAAAACGTTATTTTAAATGACGTTTTCATGCAAAAAATTTAATTTCAAATCATCATTCTAACTAACGTTTTTAGGTGAGAATGCATCATTTTAAATGGCGTTTTCAAAAAAAGACTGGATTTGAGAAATAAGTTAAAAATTGACTGATTTTGAGAAATAAGTTTTGAGGGTAGCTGGGTTTGGAAAAAACGTCTAGACAACCCACAATTGTTGACAGGTAAACAACCCATATGCATTTTATGGGCCAGGGGTTTCTCAAAAGCACTAGTCTGCTTTTGAGTTAAAAAACATGACAAATAAACATTATGATTGATTTATGCCATTGAAAAAAAGAAATTAATGATGTAACTCTAAATCTAATAAAGTATTACATGACTATGACAGCCATAGATATGCCAATAATATGGATGGACCTACTCATGTGAACAATTGATATGCCGTCCAATATTGCAATTGAATATTCCAATGACCACCCCCACAGAGTTGTACCAAATCTTCCTATCCGTCATTTCTGGTCTGGGATGGGATAGTGCCAGTGTGATGGATCCTACCAAAAACCATGTTCTGTTATATTTAACTTTGGGTAAATTATACTCATTTTTTCTGATATTTGATTAAATAACTTTGTGATCCCGCATATATTTATTAGGGATAACCCATATTTGAAGGTACGGTGCAACTTAAGTAAGAAATGATGGATTTGAAAGAATAGAAATTCAACGTAAATAATTTTGAGAGGAATGTTGGAGACCGTTAGATGAATCTATTTAAGACTGTCGAATGAACTTCTTGAAGTCTGCTCTATTTAATATTATAGATTTGACACAAATAAAAGTAATATTTTATAATATTTAATCTTCTTACAAATTCTATATTTTACTCATTTTTGACTATATATTCCATAATTTTTGAACCAAATGAAGTTCCAACAAATCATACAAATACTCTACGAAATCAATTTTAGTTTGTTAATTTTAAGAGATTTGGTATAGACCTTTTTTTTTGGGTTCTAGTACCCAATTTGTTTGATTCAATTAATTTTTTTTTCATAAATCATTACAACAGGCTCAATTACGAATATCCAAAAAAATATATAAAACATATATAACTAAAAAAAATAAAATTTAGGATGGTCCTAGACCCCTCCTCTATACGCCACTGCCAGAGAGAGAGATAGAGTGAAGGGTGAAAAGATGAAGGTAAAATTCAATTTGAATAGTTTTCAGAGCGATATTGGTGGTCGTTGGATGAGTTTATTTGAAATCGTCGAATGAATTTATTGAAGTCTTTCCTATTTTATATTATAGATAAATCCATGAAATATGATAGAATTGACTTAAAAAAATTAATTTATATACATATAATCAATATCGAATCAAATCTAATATAAATTAAAAGTCTAATTTATCAAAAAACATATCGCCAAATATGCTCTATCAAAAAAAGTTTTACAAATATCATTTATAAAATATTATTTTTTTAATTAGTACAAGTTATTACAAAATTATTAATTTATAAGAATATATTAGCGTTGAATTTTCTTAAGTAATAAAAAAAATTAGTCTTGAACTTTTGATTCAAGATACGTGTAAAACATGTTAGTTTGAGATAATTAATTAAATAAATAAAATTAAAATTAATTATATTCAATATAAATGTGTTAAGTAGTGTCCTTGTTTTTTTTTATTTGTTAAATTGATGAGTTTTTTTTAATCAAAATGCTATTAATGTGTCTTATAAAAATTCAAAATATTACATTACTCAAATGATATTAATGACAATTTGACTCATTCAATTATTATGTTAAAGAAAATCCCGTGTTCCAAAATCAACCGTAATCGTTAACCGATTGGGGGGAAATATTAAGGAAAAAAATGGTAATTTTTTGACCGTTGGATGAATGAATTTGAGATCGTAGGATGTGTCCAAAATCAATAGTAATTGTTGACCGGTTGGGGGGGGGAATATTAAGGAAAAAAAAGTAATTTCTTGACCGTTTGATGAATGAATTTAAGACCGTAAGATGAGCTTGTTGAAGCCATCCTCCTGTTTTATATTATAGATTATAGATAAGAATATATTAGCGTTGAATTTACTTAAGAGATAAAAAAAATTAGTCTTGAATTTTTGATTCAAGATACGTGTAATGTTAGTTTAAAATAGTTAATAAAATAAATAAAATTAAAATTAATTATATTCAATATAAATGTATTAAGTAGTGCCATTGTTTTCTTTTATTTGTTAAATTTATGAGTTTTTTTTAATCAAAATGTTATTAATGTGTCTTATAAAAATTCAAAATGTTACATTACACAAATGATATTAATGACAAATTTGACTCATTTAATTATTATGTTAAAAGAAATCCTGTGTTCCAAGATCAGCCATAATCATTTACCGATTGAGGGGAATATTAAGGAAAAATGGTAATTTCTTGATCGTTGGATGAATGAATTTGAGATTGTAAGATGTGTCTAAAATTAGTCATAATTGTTGACCAGTTTGGGGGGGGGGGGATATTAAGGGAAAAAAAAGAAAATTTCTTGACCGTTAGATGAATAAATTTAAGACCGTAGGATGAGTTTGTTGAAGCCGCTCTATTTTATGTTATAGATATTTATACTATTCTTAAAAGGTTATTAAACTCAAAAATATTTTTTTGTCATCATTACCGTCAACTAAAAGAGGCACAATAGTGAAGATTAATTTATCTCAATCTACAAAAAATATTGTCTTGGGCATGCAACTCAAAAAGACAGAAAAATTACTCGTTCGAAGAAAACTCTTTTAGAGTCTGAAACAAGTCAAAGCCCTTCGATTTGGTAACGAGAGTCGGTTATAAAATAGTCTTTTGGTCGACTTTCTCGTTCTTGAGGACTTTCTAGCCAATAGACTTTATAGCAGACCGGCCTTGTTGATAGGTAGGATATGAAATAGAGAGTTGCGCTTGCCTTCACTTAGAAACTCTACGCCCTTATTAGAGTAAGACATGCTCTCGAAACTAGATTCACTTATTCTTATCTCCGGCGATTAACCTATTCCAGAGCAGTTTGGTGATTAGCCAATCCCGCACTACTCGAAACTTTCGTAAACTCATTGTCAGGTTCTATTGTGGTGGAGGTTGTTGTGAGGAGATCATTGTGCCAATGAAGATTGCTTTCAATGATCGGGAATTAAGAAATATTATAAAGTCCATTGTATCTTTCATGTTCTTTTATCATCTTACATACAATACATAGACTTATAATATTCCATAGCTATATCTACATCTATCTATAATCTATATCCATATCTATACTACTTTTAAAAAACCAATAAGCCAAAAAAAATTTGATTACTATAATTGCCCTCGAATAATTGTATAAAGTAATATTTGTAATGATACTACTAATTAAAGACAATTACACAATAAAACTTTTGATTTCCAAATTTAAACTTAACTGAATCTTTAATGTCAATTTCATCTCCCATCTTTTAACTGAATTAGAAATTGAAACGACAACTAACACACATAATGTTAGACCCTACAAATTATATACATAAATATTAAGTTGAAACCATTTACCGATTGGAAGTTCAATCACTCTGTGGCTTCCATACTACCTCTTCTGGTTTGTAACTGTTTGCATTTGGACCAGAACAACCCCAGGCTGCAGAATGGGATACCTGCCTCCTTCTCTAAGCACAAGGCCCAAATTGAATCTTCTATGATGGTTTTTGCATGCAATAATAATTCCTGTTGCACATTCAGTCTATCCAAGGTATTGTCTTTTGTTCTATTTTTCCTCTCTTTCTTTCTACATACTTTTTTCTTGTAACTAAATCGGCCATTAATTGGTTTCTTGAAAATTTATTAATACATATTACTTCCTGTATCGTAGTGGGTAGAAACCTGAAGAACAGAGAGAGAGAGAGAGAGAGAGAGAGAGAGAGAGAGAGAGAGAGAGAGAGTGGGTAGTAGTGGTGTGGTTTGTGAAAGGAAGTAGTTGGTCTGGAAACAAGTTTAAGTTGTTAATGTAGTGGATATGGTTGGCTTAGTTACAAGTGCGAAAAAAAAAATACAATTGCAAGCCACATATAACCATAACTGAAGGGTAATTTTGGTATTTTAACAAAATGAATTGCTTACATCATCAAATTTTTGACGTCTTCTTAAGCATGGTTAAAATAATCTGTTACCGATAATCAAAATAGAGCAGAGTACAATATTATTTTTCATGTATGAGAGGATCTTTTTGTTATTTGATTAAATTTCAGGGGATGTAAATGTAATTTATCCTTCATCTTTTTATGATGCCAAAATACTCAACTTATAGGTCCCACAAACCAGTGTAATGACAAAATTTTCATTGGGTGTAAGCTCTATATGGCATTGATAATTCACATGGTGCTTTATAAACACTGATAATTTTCTCCTACCTAATAAGACTATGAATTTGATTGTTTATATTTTTTATATGGTTAGGTAATATCACCTTATGAATATGAATAATTATTCTGCATTCACCTCTACTTTCAAAATCGATAAGAGGTATTCTAATTGTTATTATTAAGAACACATTATTTTATTTTTTTAGCACTATAAGATTATCTTTTTGGTCCAAGCCCGACGGGTAGTGGCAAGGTGGTATGTGTGTGTGGAAATTAAAATAGTATAAGCGCTCGTTCCGCTCACAAAAGTGTAGTATCCCTTAGATCCCTATTAAGAACACATTAAGAATGATGTAAGCAATTAATCTATATATATTATAAACAATCAAATTATGAAAGGACTTGAGAAGACTTCCCTTCTCGAGTTCTTAATTGCTAAGAGTTTTGAAATATTTAATTAGTTCCTTCCAATCATATTATCTCATATATCCTACATAATCACTCCCACCACTTTTTTGAATTACTTCAACTTTGAATTTCCAATCATCTTTCATAACTATTTCAAATTTTTAAAAAATGTCATTTTAACACATTAATATATAATTATCCAATAATATTAGGGTAGGGTAGAGTCAGGGGTAGGTAATGGTATTGAGACATTGAAAATTCTTGAATCGCAGGGCGGCTAATTTTATATGAAAAATGTTACATAACCCAAATAAAATTCAAAAGTTAAAACTCAAATGCATATTATTCCTTGGATGAGTATATGATAAGTGAGTCTCACTGAAAAAATTGGTAGATCCACTCATCCAATAGATGATATACGTTTGAGTTGTAATTTTTTAAATTTTATTTGAATTTTGTAACATTGCTTTGTTTATATCTATAAAGCACCAATACCACCCTCATCCATTAATATAGAGCCCACAATTGTCGGTAAACAACCCATATGCATTTTATGGACCAGGGTTTCTCAAAGCCTGTAGCTTGAGTTTGGGTTTGAAATCAGGACAAAGAAAAGAGTATTTGGATCAAAACGAGAGAAACCAAACCTTGCCAAATTTCAGCAACTGTTTACAAAGACATCCATGTGCACCCCCCCCTCTCTTCCTTTCTCCCCCTCGGGTTGGGTTCACACACACTGAGAGAGAGAGAGAGAGAGAGAGAGGGTCATTTACGTGCAATCTTACACATTAACAACTTCATAAATTGCAAAGTAAACAATTTCAGCTGATGAAAAAAAAATTGGTTAACATGATGAGTAAACCCTTATGCAACTTAAGGCTGCACTAGACATGTGAGATTCATGAGATGAGTTCCCACTCCCATCGCTATATAAAAAATTTAAGTTTCAGCCTCGGCCTACAGTGAAAACAAAAAAATTTCGGTTCTAGAACTGAATTGCGTATAATATTCATGTCATAAGAGTAAAAATTGAACAAATTTCATTACCCCAAGCAGTGGAGTTGAGACATTGAATAGTGAAACACGTTCACTTTCATTGTCCTTGACACTTGACAGTGAATTGGACCATGACGACGACTATGAATTGTAGAGAGAATAAATTAGACATTGAAAATATATTTTAATTTTTAATTTTAATGTCAATTTAATGAAAATATAACCTTAAAATTGAAGAGCAAAATACCTATTTCAGTGAAAGAGTTACTTTACTCACCAATTTCATTGTCTATCACAATAAAACTCGATTATTTATTTTTTCACCGTAATATTGTCAAATTATAGAGAATTTATTTTTGGAGTATAAGTTAACGTATTTAATTACCTATTGAGTAATGTTACGTAAACTTAAAAAGGCGACAGGGAGAGGAAGAAGGCGACAGGGAGGGAAGAAAGAAGGGTTTGGGTTTGTCGATAGAGAGAATGAAGTCCAATTCATTAAAATCTGAATTTTTTTTTTTATTGTTGGGAAAAAAATTGATAACTTGGCTTGTACATGTCAGTAACCACACCATGAAGTCTAAATTTCTACATCTAGCATTACTCTTATCTATTTCACTATTATTCTAGTCATTCACCATCTCGAACAGTGAAAGAAGTTCATGTCCAACCAGTACTACAATAACAATCACAACCACAATTAATCACCTATTTCTTCCAAAAAAATAACAATAAAAAGTGACTGAAACCCATCAACTAGCACATTTTTCACCGTAAGTCCTATTAATATTTAATGATGAAGGTTGTGTCATATCATTTAAGATGAAAAATTTGATAAACACAACATTAATGCCACTGTAAACATCGTAATTTGTCTTCTTTGGAATCAAAACCATTCATGGCTACTTGAACTTCTAAGTTTAGCTTTGTTTGCAGTGGGCTAATGGAATGCAAAGGATGCGGTTTGGATGTAATGTGTTTGGACTAGTGTGAGTTGTCTTGAGCTTCCAATTGTTTTTGTTTCTGTTTTTGATTAGCTATACTAGTTTGGGTAGATACAAACCGATTTTGTGATTTTTGATTAGTTTATTTGATTGATTTGACACAAAATATACGGACGATCAAATAATAATACGATAGTAGACCACATTACAAAATTTTTATTTATTTGAAAGAACAATATAAGAAAATTAATTATTCAAAGGATAAACTAAAAACTTTTGTATCTTTCGAGAGATGAAACCAGATTTTAACTATTTTTAGAGAGAGAAAGTATGTGTGTGTAGAGGTGCTGGATGGTGGGTTTGCAGAGTGAAGGAGAAGAAAAGACAGAAGGTTTGTGCATTGTCATCGTCCGTCCTATTTTAAGGGTAATTTGGTCACTCTCTTTACATTTGTCTTTTTGGATCAAAAAATTATTAGGTTATCCCGCGTGGACACCGTCCTCTCGGAAGAGTAAAAATTAGTGCTATCAGAATTAGATCGGATCGATCGGTCGGACCGGTTCAACCGTGAATCGGGACCTTAATCGGTCTGATTTCTTAATTGAACCGTTTAAGGAAACGAATCGGCTAAAAATTGAAAAATCAGCCGATTTTTAACAAAAAATCGTGAACCGGCGGTTTTATAAAAATTGGACGGTTTAATGCCTATTTAAAAATTAAATTACATAAATAATTTTTTTTGCCCTAAATCAGTAAATAGCTGAATTTTTTTTAACCTTATTCTTGGATAAATTATAAATGACATCCTTTCTTTTTCTTTATAATTTACTTGAACCTCTTTACTTTGCTTTAAAATACAATAACTCCCACTTTGTTACTTAATTTCATTAATTTTATGGCAAATTATATGTATTTTATACATATTTTATATTTTTTAGCTAAATTATTAAGTTTTATAATTATTATTTATTTTTTTTATTTTTTTATTATATGATCGATCCTACCAGTTGACCCAATGGTTGAACCAGTGAACCATTGACCCGGTCTTCTTGCCGGTTTAATGACCAGTCCGGTTCTGATAACGTTGGTAAAAACCAGAACAAGACAAGCAAAAGATATAGCTATTTCCATTGGATGGGGTAATTTTTGTCCCTTAAATTTCTTTTTCATATCATTTAATTATTTTATTTTAAAATTTAAACTATTAAGTTTATCATATCTATATTCATCTCATTATCTACTAAGTTCACCTCATTCATATCAATTCAATTAAATTATTAAATATATGTCAAAAAAATTGAAATAAAAATAATAATGAAAGTAAAATTTCAATGTTACCAAGTGATCTATATATTTTTGAGGGATTTTGAGATATTTTTACAAATGACTTTGGAATATTTTGAGGTGTTTTAAAATTTTTTTGGTATATTTTGACTAATATTTTTAAAATAATTATTAATTTTTATTTTGCTTTTAAAATATTTTCATACCAAAATAATACACAAAAATAAAATTTTGATCATTACTTATATTTTTTTTTTGGGAGGGAAAGAGAGGTTTGAACCTTTGACCTCAAGAAGATAAAATTTTTATAAAGTAAGAAGTACCATTGGACAAAAGACTCATTAATGATTATTAATAAAAATTGAATGAATTTAATTTGTAATTAGTGAATAGAGGCGGGGTGAATTTAATAACTAATAAAGTGGATATAGATGAAGTGAATTTAATAGTTTGAAATAAAATAATTAAATGGGATGAAAAATGAGATTTAATAGGTGAGAATAATCCCTCCCATTTCCATTTTTAAACCAATAAAATAAACCTAACAGTTACTGCCACTTGCCCTAATCAAGTAAAAGCAAACAAAGTATGATATATAATTCAACCAAAAGCAACGCCAGAGATAAAACAAGAGAGTGAACATGACTCCAATAACCATAAGAAGCCAAATTTATAAAAATTGATTACACTAATGTGAATGTATATATATATATATATATATATATATATATATATATATATATAAACCTTAAACCAAAAATTATTAAATTTGACAGAGATGCCACAACACACTAAAAATAATGAAAATCTACATAAAATACATGAAATCAAACATAGAATTAAATCAAGAAGTAATACTAGTAAATATTTCACTAGAGAAATTCATATTGAAAAAGTAATTTTGTAGGTATATAAGATGAGATAGTAAATGAAACCCTAATCTCGTAAAGATATAAGATGAACTTATTTATTAAAAGAGGTTGTATAACATACGGTGAACTTAGTTATTGAGTGAATATAGAAAGAGTTAACTTAGTAATTTGATAATTAAAAAATAATTGAGATAAAAATAGATATTTGTGGGATAGTCGAAATAGCCCTTTGCAAAAAAAAAAAAAAAGGTTTGTTAATAAACTACAGAAAATAATTTCTTGCAAAATGAATTCCACAAGAAAGCACTTTCTAGGGAAAAAAATTGAATAAGGTAAAAGAAGGCTGATACCCATATCCATGACAATGGTATTACTATAATGAATATTAACAACTGAATATTCAGCCAAGCACCCGGAAAATCATCCTCTCTTTCCCTCTCTGAAACAGTAACATAGGGATGTTGGATTGGATGACATTTTGAAGCTTTGGAAATGGTATCAGAATTGCTTGGCAGTTCATCCGCTTAAAACACAGGTCATCAGCTCAGGTTTGATTTGGGGATTTGGTGATATTGCTGCTCAGACCATCACTCACTCCACTGCCAAGAACCATCATCATCAAGTTGGTGTAAGTAATCACAGAAACTCCCAAGATTACATTTCTTACACACATATATATGTGTATATATTAATATCTATGTGCGTATGTATGAACTGTTTTCTTTTATGTATAATTCTTGTTTGATTCTGATAAAGCTCGAATCAGAAAATCAAAACAAAATATGAGAAAGAGGAGAGAAGTGATGGATCTGACCTCCAAAAACCCTAAGGCAGTAATATTATTTCTTCGATAATCAGCCATACGGCATCTACACCTTTTTATAGTAGAAGATCCTAACCAAAAAGGAAACAAAATCAAACAAGATCAAAGGAAATAAAATAAGGCGTAACAGACTCCAAGACTTTGGGCAGTATACCTATACAAAAATTGACTAGATAAAGAAACTAAATAAAATCCTATCATTCCTTTCAAGGTAGTGTAGTCGTACCTTTGATATTCACAATCATTAAATAAATAATAGGTTGTAATAAATATTGGGACTCACAATATTTTTTAAGTTCACGTAGTATTCATCCTTTTGGTTTGATAGAGGGATATTTATGGACTCACTTATGTTAATGAGTTCTCAAAAACATCTTAAGTATGTTTGTATGAGTCAAAATTGATTGTTGCAAAGATGGATGTAGAATATGAAAGGAATCATATAATAAACACAGCAGAATTTAAAAAAATTTTAAATTGATTTACTCATACGAAGATCTATTCATTTAATACAAACCGAGAAAAGATCTATAAAGAAGATTAATGAGTTACCTCATAAAGCGTGCCTTTAACGATATTCAAGTATTATCAAAAACTTTAAATATTTAAATCTCAATTTGATTTTTACCTTGAGTCTTGCAAATGTTTGGCTTTTATCGGTAGCCACACGAATTGACAAAGTTGAAGAATATACCTTAATCTTTGATAAACTAATAGAGAGAGAAAATTAGGGGTGATTTTTCTTCTACTAGTAAGAGAGTTATTATATCTTATATCCACCTGATAGAATATAAATTTATTCAAGTTAATTTCCACAATTATCTTTTAGATTGATTGACCATATCTCTTGTATAGTTGGCTCTCCTAATTTGTAGTGATTGATATCTTGTAATTGTAATTATCCTAGCCTAGAATTACGTTAGTCATGATTGTATATTAGGAACATTGATTCAAGGCAATGAGCAAGGGAAAAAGAATTCCTTTTACTTTCATGGTATCAGAGCATTAGAAAAGCAACCTCTCCTCCTCCTCCTCCTCCTGCTTCTTCTTCTTCTTCTTCTTCATCTTACTCTTTACCAATGGCTGAAAAGATTCATCCCGCCACCACCATAACAAACATCAAATCAGCCATTCCCCTCATGCTGGATTACGAGTCTGCTAAATACATTAATTGGAAGATTTTATTCACAATCCATGCTAAAGCCACGTTCACCTACGAACACATCGTGCCACCACCGGTCGATGATAAGGCGACAACTCCAGCCTCTCCTCCAAAAATCGAGGCTGCACTTCTGGCCGAGAAGGCTCATTGGGATCGCATTGACAACATTGTTCGTCAATGGATTTATGGAACCATCTCCGAGGATCTCCTAAACACCATAATTGATCCCGATGACACGGCTGCCGATGCTTGGAACCGTTTGGCAGAATTGTTCCAGGATAATAAGACTTCTCGGGCCATCCACCTCGAGACAGAGTTCACAACCACTAATTTGCGTGACTTTCCTAATGCAAAGGCGTTCACTCGCCGCCTCAAGGTGTTGGCCGATCAGTTGGCCAATGTCAGAGCCAAGGTCTCTGACCAAAGAATGGTGCTGCGTCTTCTCACTGGCTTGATCGAGGCATATGACGGTTTTGTGACGGTGGTTCAGAACATGAAACCTCTGCCGACGTTCGCTCAAGCACAGTCGATGCTGCTTCTGGATGAAACCACCAAGGCCGAACGAGCCAAACTCGAATCAGGTTCGACCTCTGCTCTTTTCATGAATTCCAATACTAATAATTTGAACAATAATGGACAGCAACAGGAGACGGGTCAGAACAGGTATTCAAACAATAAGGGTAGGAAGCACAATGGCAAAATCACGGTGGAAACAACCAACTCAACCAGCAGACCCGCGGTAGCCGTGGTGGCGACAACCGCAACCAGCAGCGGCCTCCACAGCAGCAGCAGCAGGCCTGGAATTTCCCACCTTGGGGTGGGTGGGTCCCTCAGCTGTGGCCCACCCCACCATGTCTTTATCCCAGCGCCTCTTGGGGTGTCCGTCCACCAATGGTGGCAAGGCAGCAGGGTGTCTTGGTTGCTTGTCCTCCTCAATCGTTCTACACAGCAACTCCTGCTCCAAGTGTTTATACTCCAACTGACATTGATCAAGCAATGCACACTCTCTCTTTGAACCAGCCGGACGAAAATTGGTATATGGACACTGGAGCGACGTCTCACATGACCGCTAATCCAGGTACTCTCACGTCTTATTTTAATTTGAGCAAACCTAATGGAATACTTGTTGGTAACGGTAGTATGATTCCAATTCGTGGTTATGGTAACGCCTCCCTTACCAAAACAAATCCACCATTACACCTCAAAAATATTTTACATGCTCCTAACCTGATTAAAAATCTTATTTCAGTACGTAAATTTACTAACGACAATATGGTTTCCGTTGAATTTGATCGTTTTGGATTTTATGTGAAGGACCTACAGACGGGGAGCAAACTACTGAGATGTGAGAGCACGGGAGAGCTCTACCCTTTCACCACCAAAAATCAGGCTATTTCATCTTCAGCACCTTCTGCTTTTACAATCATTTCTCCTAGTATTTGGCACTCCCGTCTAGGTCATCTGGGAGATGAAATTCTTAGTACTCTTCACCAAAACAATTTTATTAGTTGTAATAAAGCCCGTAATTTATTTTGTTCATCTTGTCCCCTTGGGAAGTTTTTTAAATTGCCTTTTTATGATTCTTTATCTTTCACCACTATGCCTTTTGATATTGTTCATAGCGATTTGTGGACATCACCTATTCTTAGCTCATCCGGCCATCATTATTATGCATTATTTCTTGATGATTACACTAATTTTTTGTGGACTTTTCCTTTGTCTCAAAAATCACAGGTTCACAACATTTTTCTCTCTTTTCACGCATACATAAAAACTCAATTTGAAAGAGAAATAAAATCATTTCAGTGTGATAATGGTCGTGAGTACGATAATGGTCCCTTTCATAATTTTTGTGAACAACATGGCATGTCATTCCGTTTTTCGTGTCCTCACACTTCTTCTCAAAACGAGAAAGCAGAACGAAAAATAAAATCCATAAATAATATTGTTCGTACTCTGCTTGCACATTCATCTCTGCCTCCCTCCCTTTGGCACCACGCTCTACAAATGGCTACCTACCTTCTAAACATCCTTCCCACAAATGTTGTAGGCTACAAATCTCCTACACAAATTCTTTATCAAAAGAATCCTTCCTATTCTCATCTTCGGATTTTCGGGTGTTTATGCTTCCCACTTTTTCCATCCACCACAATTAATAAACTCCAAGCCTGTTCAACTCCATGTGTCTTTTTAGGCTATCCTTCCAATCATAGGGGGTACAAGTGTTATGATTTGTCGGCTCGCAAAATTATCATTTCGCGTCATGTGCATTTTGATGAAGCTCAATTTTCATTTTCAAAAATCCATACTCCAAATACTCATACATATGATTTTTTAGAGGATGGTTTGTCTCCATTGCAAATTCACAACTTGCATCAAAATGTCGCCCAAAATCAACAAAATCAACTCCCTCAATCTCCTTCTCCGGCCCAGTCTCCTGTGCTCACAATGTCTCCTTTGCAGGCTGCCCTTTCTCCACCAAGAACGCCCTCCCATTCTCCGGACCAGGCCCAAACCACCCCCTCTATCGTTTACGTTACCAAGCCGCTATATACCACCTCATCAAAGATCTGGGCCCTTTTCTCCAAGCCCAGCAGCCCCCCCTCCACAGCCCACACCTCACTATCATCCCCCAGCTCAGCGAATTACTACTCGTAGTCAACATGGCATCTTCAAGCCAAATCGAAAATACCCCTATGCCTTAAGTGCTGAAACTCCAAAAATCTCTCCTATTCCTTGTAACCCGGCGAGTGCACTTAATGACCCGAATTGGAAATCTGCTATGTTAGATGAATATAATGCTCTAATTAAAAATAAGACGTGGGATTTAGTACCTTGTCCATCTCATGTGAATATAATTCGGTCAATGTGGATTTTTCGTCATAAAAAGAACTCTGATAATTCTTTTGAGCGGCATAAAGCCCGTCTTGTAGGTGATGGCAGGTCGCAACGAGAAGGGATTGACTGTAAGGAGACATTTAGCCCGATTGTAAAATCAGCGACTATTCGGACTGTTCTTAGTATTGCATTGTCCAAATCTTGGCCCATTCATCAGCTAGATGTCAAGAACACATTTTTGCACGGGAACTTGAATGAGACTGTTTACATGCACCAGCCTATGGGGTTTAAAGACCCCACTCGTCCTGATCATGTTTGTCTGTTACGTAAATCTCTTTATGGTCTTAAGCAAGCTCCCCGCGCCTGGTGTCAACGGTTTGTTGATTTTGTTGCCACAATTGGTTTTACTCACAGCAAATCAGATCACTCACTTTTCATATATTGTCGTGGGATTGACATTGCATATATTTTATTGTATGTTGATGACATTATACTCACAACTTCTTCTGATGCTCTTCGATGTTCTATTATCTCTCTTCTCAGTGCAGAATTTGCTATGAAAGATCTGGGTCAGTTGAGTTATTTTCTGGGTATTGCTGTCACTCGTACCAACAATGGTCTTTTTCTCTCTCAACAAAAATATGCCGAAGAGATATTAGAGAGGGCAGGAATGACTGCTTGCAAACCTTGCCCCACACTCGTTGACACTAATGGGAAGCTAAGTGCAAAATCGGGTGACCCTTATGATGATCCGAAGAAATATCGTCGATTGGCTGGTGCCCTGCAATATCTTACCTTCACAAGGCCAGATATTTCTTATGCAGTCCAACAGGTGTGCCTATTTATGCATGCTCCGAAAATTGAACACATGGAATCTTTGAAACGCATTCTTCGTTATGTACTAGGTACAACTGATTATGGTATGCACTTGTATACGTCTTCGATACACTCTGTCTTGTCATATACAGATGCAGATTGGGGTGGATGTCCTGATACTAGATGGTCCACCTCGGGTTATTGTGTGTTTCTCGGAGATAATCTCATTTCTTGGTCTTCTAAGCGACAACCTAGAATATCCAAGTCTAGTGCCGAAGCTGAATATAGGGGTGTCGCTAACGTTGTATTTGAGTCTTGTTGGATTAGGAATGTTCTTCTTGAACTTCATTGTCCTATCCAAAAGGCAACTTTGGTCTACTGTGATAATGTTAGTGCGATATATTTATCCGAGAATCCAGTTCAACATCAACGCACTAAACATATTGAAATGGACATACACTTTGTTCGTGAAAAAGTACAAAAGGGAGAGGTGCGTGTCCTTCATGTCCCGTCTCGTTATCAGATCGCAGATATTTTTACAAAAGGGCTTCCGCGCGTATTATTTGATGATTTTCAAGACAGTCTCAACGTCCGACAACCTCCCGCTAAGACTGCGGGGGTGTGATAGAATATAAATTTATTCAAGTTAATTTCCACAATTATCTTTTAGATTGATTGACCATATCTCTTGTATAGTTGGCTCTCCTAATTTATAGTGATTGATATCTTGTAATTGTAATTATCCTAGCCTAGAATTACGTTAGTCATGATTGTATATTAGGAACACTGATTCAAGGCAATGAGCAAGGGAAAAAGAATTCCTTTTACTTTCACCACCTTTTACATAAATGTATTTATAGAGCTTTAAAGACTCTAATCCTAGTTTGGGTCAATTTGTAATTATATCATAATTACATATAATCCCTTGATTAACCATTAATTATAATAAAATTCATAATTAACTCTTAATTAGGTTTTTACCCTAATTAACTTTTAATTGGTTGTCTCTTATTTATTCTTTAGTTTTCAATCAATTCTATTGTATGTGACCCTCTAGATTTAAGCATTTCCGGTTGCAGGCATTCAATACAAACTACAAGTTGCATCTCAAATTAGAACTCTTTTAAATTTACCTTGAATTAGAACTCTTCTAATTGTCTCTTTATTAAAAAAAATTAATATATTTATATTAATTTTGTTTTTTGAGTTTCTACTAATCATGAGTGACACCTATCAGTATATCATGATCAACCACCGGATAGCACGAAGTAGGCAAAGAACTCATTCAGTCTACAATTACCATGCAATTCAATCCTTCTATCATACAATGTCCCAATTGAATTATTAGGGTATGAAATTATTGTCAAACTCCTAACTCAATCTTATGTGTTCGATCATAAGATTATGACTCCTAATGATCAATTAAAAACTCTTTTATAATTTTCATTCTACTTTAGCCAAGGACTCCTTGAGTCATATCTCAGAAGATCACATAGGACATTCTCCCTTTAATTACTAAGGGTGATAGATTCTATATTGTACACTCATAAGTCTCCGTGCATGTCTAATTATATCCAACAATACATATCCAAGTTATATGGTTAGTATATTGATATGTTGTATAGTTAAAGTATAGAAGTTCATGCACAAGAAAACCATAATGTCTCAAGTCTAAAAATTAGTTGCACAATTATAACTTTAGGATTTAATATTGACGGGTATTAAAACTCCATATGAAAAATCGTACATTAGTCAATAGTCACATTAAGTATATTTGTTCTCTAGTAAGCATCCACACACTTGTTTCAGCGTCCCTACACTAATGACTTAGACGAGTCATCTCATATCAAATATGAGTAAACAGAGTGTATGTTAGTCTATCCAAATTCTATGACTAGGAACATATAAGAGTAAAATACTAAGAAGTATATGTCTCCTCTTCTCAACTTCTTGAGAAACCATCTTTTTTATTTTTATTCTATGGACTATATCATGTATATTAAAATGAAATAAAACAGAAACATGATAAATAAACTTACTCTTTTATTTAATTAAGTAATGAATGTTGCTAGTACAATCCCGAAACATCATCTATATAATTAGTCTTAGAGCATACTACTAACAAAATATATATTCAAGAATGTATATCTCTGTGCCTAGGGTTACAGTATTTAAGTTTTTTCTTCTTTTTAATTTCTTACAAGATATCCTCACAAAGAAAAAAAAAACCATTAACCAAAGCGGCTTTCCAATCCCTTTGAAGATCCGACAGAGGTAAATCATTGAACTGTCCTACAGCCTTACATCATAAAGATATGTGAAAAACAATTCAGTCCCAAACCAAATGCAATGTAAGGAATTCATTTCTGAATATCCTAGAATAACTCTCTATCCAAATATTCCAAAAATTCGCCATTAAAGCACAACTCCACAAAATTTTACCTTCCTTACTCCTCCCAAATCCTCTTAATTATAGTCTACATCACTTCCTCCATAGAAGCCGGACAAATCCATGCTTCATCAAGCACATTAAATAATTTATTCCACAATCCCCAAGCAAAAAAACAATAAATAAATAAATGGGCATTGAATTCTGCTTGTCTGATGCAAGTAGAGCATACATTAGGGTATTTAAGGTTTGCTTGTATAGACTTCATTACTTGAGGATACTGACTTGAGCTCATTCCAAGGTTGCTTAGCTTGTTTGAGGTCAATTCCCTGTAAAAACTAAGCTTTTCAAGGCACTGCACTTTTGTCCCGGTAAGTAAAAAGACTCCATTGGACAGGTAACATTTGCCAAGTACGCAGAACTTCAGTTGCCAAACTTTTTGGTTTTTAAGAAAAACTAGTGATGTGGGATGTAGTTGTGGTTAAAGGATGACAAGTCAGTTAAACTATGTTATTTATGTTTAATTTGGATTCCTAAGTAGTCTAAATAGTCTAAACTAATTCTTTCCATGTCTAAATTGATTTTTCTACCAAGTGTAGAACTAGTTCACTCTCTAAAATAATTGGGCAATATATGCAAATATCATAACATTATGTATATTTCCGCAAAGTATAAAACACGCCAAGTTTGTTTGCTGTCAGTGGACTATCGTACTCCACTGCAGGAGAGGAGACCCTTTCTCAATACAGAAACAAAAAGGAATAAATAATGCGTTAGTATTTCCAAAGAGAATGATTTTCTTCACAATTGGGTTCTTTAATTACTGTTTTCAAAGTGGCACTCTTTAGACCAGTTATTGTGGTTTTGATTTGTGTGCATCATGACTAGTGGCAGACCAGTGATCGTAAATATCGTTATCGACGAGTATCAAATTATCGTTTCGAAACGAACAACACATTCAAAACGTTTTCATTATTAAGGAGACCGAAATGAATCAGTGATGAAATTGAAATTCTAAAACTTCAAGGTGTTTCATAATATTTCAAAATACTTTGTTATATTTCAATGCATTTGCATAATTATTTAGAAATATTTCAAAGTATTTCAAAATATTTTGGTATATTTCTGATGAGCCCTGATTTTACTGGGTCAAGCCCAATTTAAATAAATTGAGAAAGCCCAAAGAAGCGTCCAATGTCAGCCCATTGAGGAAGACACCAAGAGGACAACACCAAAAGCCAACGGCCAAAGAGGGAGAAAGACGAGGGAGCCCTTGGGCGCCCCTCCTCTTGTTTCTCTTCACCCTGGTACTCCAATCCAAGTCCAAGCCAAGCCTACTCAAGACAAGTCCAAGTCCAAGACGAGGGTCAAGCTCAATTCAACTAATGTTCTCCTTCGGATGAATAGGAGCACGAGAGAAGATAATATGGAAATAGACGTAGAAGGTCTCCTACCATAACAATACTTGTCAAAACAATAGAATTCTTCTCCTTCACGTCACCGCCTCTACTACCTTACCCTAATTATATAATCTAAGCCTTCTTAATATTGAGGGCAGGCCTCCAAAACCTCTACACCCACTCTTATACACACTGCTCTCTCTTATTTTCCCTCAATGTACTGTAACTCTCTGGAATACTATCACTCATCAATAAAGAACATTGGCCACCGTTGTCATTCCCAAAAGTGGAGTAGGTTATTCAAAATTGAACCACTATAAATCTCTGAATTCTTATTTACTGTTTTTGCCATTGATTGCTTGTTGCTCATTGATTGCACCTATTCACCTTCTTGACTGTCGATCTTGCACAAGACAATTTTGTGCATTATCAGTTTGGCGCCGTCGGTGAGAAACGACAAAGTTTCTATTACCTCTCAACCCTTCTTACAATCCATGGTAATCACGACCAGATCAAGGTCTTATCAACCGGGAAACAACAACCCTGCGCATCGAGAAGAGGCTCCACCTCCCCTTGCACCTTCAGAACCCTCTGCCACGGTGACTCCCGTCGTTAGACAACAATAACCACTTCTACAAACTATGCAACTGCTGGTGAAACAAAACCAACATATGATCCGGTTAATGCTCAACCAAGGGGGCATCACCCATCACCCCGCAGGAGGAGTCCCACTCCCTCCAACAGGAAAGGAGCTGCTACCTATCCCTTCTGGGTGCCAGGTCCCTTGCCAGAATATTCCAGGGCCACGCCAGGGAGCTCCTCGTCAAGCGATCCCTCCTCAACGCGCAGGGAGCACACATGTTCCCCTTTTGAATGTGCCTGCACAGGAGGACGAAGGAGAAAGTCAATACGGAGACCACGAGAGCCAATACCATCACCCGATCGAAGATGTCTCTAACTAGTGTGACAAGAAGATCAGGGAAGTGTAGGACCAGGTTGGTAATGCCCTCAACTCCATCAAGGCGCAGGCGCCTGAAACCGTGGACTATCTATTAAGGCGCACTAATACTCCCTTTGTTACTGATATTGTTAATTACCCGTTGTCTTCGAAGTTCAAGATGCCCACCATCGAGATCTTCGACTGCACCAAAGACCCTGTCGACCATCTAGATACCTACAAGTCCCTCATGCAACTCCACAATGTGCCTAAGGAGATCATGTGTAGGGTTTTTCCTACCACCTTAAAAGGGTCTGCCCGCCAGTGGTTCTCTAAGGTCAGGCCCTCCTCCATCCGCTCCTTCGCAGAACTGAGTAGGTCATTCGTCTCCTATTTCATTGGGGGACGTTGCCATCAAAAATCAGTGACCCACCTACTCACCATCAAACATGATAGGGAAGAAAGCCTTCATGACTACCTTGCCTACTTCAATGAGGAGGTGCTCTAGATTGATGAGCCAGATAATAAGGTGGCTGTGGCTACCTTTATTGTTGGTCTTCGCACCTCTAACTTTATGTTCTCAATCCTCAAGAAGCCACCCTCCAGCATGCCCGAACTGCTGTCTAGGACACAGAAGTATATGAATGTTGAGGACGTCACCAAGGCCCGTCGGGATGAGTCCTCTCAAGGAGGGGAGAAAAGGAAAGCCAGTCGAGAAAATAAAAGGGAGACCGAGAATAAGAGGAAGAAAACCAAGAGAGTCTTTGTAAAAGACCGCCTCAGACCACTGCCCCCGAGGGACCAACAACCATTCACTCCACTCAATGCCTCGGTGGAGCTCATCCTACTCCAGATACATGATGACCCCGCCATCCATTGGCCCGGGAAGATGAGGTCTGACCCCAAACACAGAAATTCCAGTAAGTATTGTTGCTTCCACCGTGACCACGGATATGACACAGATGACTATTTCCAGTTGAAGAAGCAGATTAAGGAACTTATCTAGCGGGGTCACCTCAGACAGTATGTGGCTGGTCGAGGACCAGCTCCATCGCACGAAGAACGAGAACACCAACAGCCCCTTGGTGAGATTCATACCATCGCCAAAGGGTTAGGAGGAGGAGGTGACTCCAACTCCGCCAGGAAGGTGCACGCTCGTAAAGCCAGACAGGCGAAGTCTCTTGACTCCCGCCCAATGAAGACCCCACGACATTGGGGGGAGGAGGTCATTACTTTCTCAGACAGAGACCTTGTAGGGGTCCAGGTCCCTCACGATGACCCCTTAGTTTTGACCTTGATGATGGCCAACTACTAGGTGAGGAGGATCCTAGTCGACAGTGGCAGCTCAGCCGACATCCTCTTTGCCACAGCCTATGACAACCTTCACCTCGGCAGAGAAAGACTACAGCCGGTCAGGACTCCCTTAGTTGGTTTCTTAGGAGAAAGAGTCTAGCCTTTGGGATCAGTCACCTTGCCTGTCACAATAGGAACTGCACCAAGGAACTTTACTATCATGGTAAAGTTTCTCGTATTCGACTGTCCCTCTGCTTATAATGTGATCATTGGACGCCCTGCCCTCAATGCCTTAAGGGCAGTACCCTCTACTTACCACCTTCTCCTCTGCTTCCCAACCTCTAATGGGATTGGGAAAATAAGAGGAGATTAGGTCTCAGCCAGAGAGTGCTATGTGGACTCCATGAGGGCTATGAGACTACACGAGACTCTCCAAGTTGAAATCCTTGACCCCAGAGACGACGATACCTTGGAGAGAGTGAACCAACAGAGGAGCTTCGCCTAAAAATACTAGATGACAGCCTTCCGGAGAGGAAAGTATACCTAGGCTCTTCACTCTCCCAGGAGCAGACATCTGCCTTAGTAGATTTCCTTAGAAGAAACGCAAAATTTTTTGCTTGGTCCCATGAAGACTTGGAAGACATTGACCCCGAAGTGGCCTTTCACCGACTCAATGTTGACCCCAGATATAAGCCTGTCCGCCAAAAGTTGAGAAGTGTGAGCACTAAGAGGGAGGCAAGCCATGGAGAAGGAGGTAAACAAGCACCTGACGAATGGGTCAGTGAGGGAGGTAGCTTACCCAAACTGGCTATCCAATATGGTAATGGTGACAAAGGTCAATGAAAAGTGGCGCTTTTACGTGGACTTCACAGAGCTCAACAAGACCTGGCCCAAGGACAGCTACCCTCTCCCATGCATCGACATACTCATTGACACCACTGCTGAACACGAACTCCTAAGCTTTCTGGACGCCTACTCTGATTACAACCAGATTAGCATCTTTCCTCCAGACCAGGAGAAGACCTCATTCATTATCCCAAGAGGCACTTACTGTTACAGGGTGATGCCTTTCGGGCTTAAGAACGCCGGTGCCACGTACCAGTGCCTCGCCAATAGGATGTTTGAAGCCCAAATTGAAAAAACGATGGAGGTCTATGTAGACGACATGTTGGTGAAAAGCGCAGTAGTGACAGATCATGTAACAACCCTCTAGGAGACCTTCGATGTGTTGAGAGCATACAAGATGAAGTTGAATCCTAAAAGTGCGCCTTTGGCGTCAGTTCAGGGAAGTTCTTAGGCTTCATGGTCCACGAAAGGGGCATTGAAGCCAACTCGGATAAAATCAAAACTGTCTTGGAGATGAAGTCCCCTGCCTCAGTCAAAGAGGTCCAGTGCCTCAACGGGAGAGTACCGCCCTTAACAAGTTTGTTTCTAAGTTGCAGATAAATGTCTACCATTTTTTAAGATCCTCCGCAGGTCTTTCTAGTGGACCCCAGAGGAAGAGGAGGCCTTTTAGAAGCTCAAGGCCTATCTCATCACACCACCACTACTCTCCCATGTTGTACCAGGAGAGACTCTCTACCTTTACCTCTCCTTTTCATCCTCTACCGTAAGCTCTATCCTCATCAGAGAGGATGGAGGAATCCAGAAGCCAGTCTATTATGTCAGTCGGGCATATCGAGGGGCAAAGGTGAGGTACTAAGAGCTGGAGAAGTTAGCTCTCGCCCTCGTCACTACCGTAAGACGCCTGCATCACTACTTTCAGAGCCACACCATCGTGGTTGTCACAGATCAACCGCTTAAAAGAATTTTGGAAAAACCTGATGTTTTAGGCAGACTCCTCAAATGGGTTGTGGAGTTGAGTGAATTCAATGTGCAGTACTAGCCGAGGGCTACCATCAAAGCACAGACACTTGTAGACTTTGTAGCAGAGTCCACACCGATACTAGAGGAGGTAGCAGGCACCCCCGCATCCACTTGCTCAGTGCATACTAACTCTATCCAACATAAGGCAGGACCTGCAGCTGAAAGAAGACCCGATGACCATGAGAAGGAAAATGAGGCAGAGCCACAGACTTGGGCGCCTCCCACTAGGCCTAAGTCGTCGCCCACTTGGCTCAGAGTGCTGCCCACCTCACCTTGGGTGCAACTTTCTCAGCCTCCATCACTCCCCACATTTCCCTCTCTCCAGACATCGCCTCCACCATTCGTTATGCCATGCTGGACACTCTATGTTGATGGATCCTCTACCAATGAGGGCGGCGGAGCCGGACTCGTGCTGATCAACCCTCATGGCACCCCCTTGAAGTATGCAGTCTCCCTAAACTTCACCACATCAAATAATCAAGCAAAATATGAGGCCCTTATATCAGACCTAAGGTTAGCCTCGGAGATGGAAGCACTCAACCTCATGATACATAGTGACTCTCAGCTCATAGTCAACCAAGTGAGGGGAGATTTTAAAGCCAAGGAAGAAAGGATGCAGGAGTACCTCTCGATGGTCCAAGTCCTCCTCACGAAGTTTGGCAACTTTGAGATCCATCATGTACCTCGAGAGGAGAATGTCATGGCAGACGCACTCGCCAAATTTGCCTCTGTCAATATACTTAAGGGCCCAACATTGATAGGTCATCAGTTTGAGCCTAGCACCTCCAAGCTAGAGGAGGGCAAGGTTCACTGTGCATCATTGGAGTCCAATTGGATGACTTCTATCCGAGTTTACCTAGAGAAGGGCACTCGCCCAGATAACCCAGTGGAAGCTAGAAAGTTGAGGATGAGAGCATCCAAGTATGTTATACTGCAAAACACCCTTTATAAGAAAAGTCACTCTCTCCCGTTACTCCGCTGTCTCAGCCTAGAGGAGGCAGACTACGCCATGAGAGAGGTCCATGAGAGGATATGTGGGAATCACTCAGGAGGGCATTTATTATCCCATAAAACAGTCAGACAAGGGTATTATTGGCCTACTATGATACGAGACGCCCGAGGCTTTGTAAAATAATGTGATAAGTGTAAACACTTTGCAACCGTGCCCAGACAAGCACCTGAAGAGCTCACCACCATCCAGAGTCCATGACCTTTCTTCATAAGGGGGATCGACATCTTAGGTCCCCTCCTTGTGAGTCGAGGCCAATGCAAATTCGTAGTCATAGCCATCGACTACTTCACCAAGTGGGCAGAAACTGAAGCCTTAGCTAGAATCATAGATCAGAAGATAAAGGACTTTATATGAAAGAGTCTAGTTTGCCGTTTTAGGATACCACATGCCATTGTAAGTGATAACGCCAAGTAGTTTGACAACAAATTCCTCAACACTTTCTGTGCAGACCTACAGATCAAACAACTCCACTCCAACCCCGCCCATCCACAGGCAAAAGGGCAAGCAGAGGTCACTGTCAGGACCATACTCCGCAACTTGAAAGTCAGACTAGAGACTGCAAAAGGGAAGTGGGTAAATGAACTCCCAAGAGTGTTATGGGCCTATTGAACGACACCAAGGGCTCCTACGGGCGAGACCCCATTCTCCCTAGCCTATGGAACAGAGGCAGTGATACCCATTGAAATCAGGGTACACTCCCTTAGGGTGCAGAACCATGACCCTACCAATAATGAAGAAGGCCTCCGCATCAACCTCGACTTGATAGAGGAGGAGAGAGAGATAACCATACTAAGGAATGCAAAGTACAAGCGTCGTATAACCAAGTACTACAACTCGAGGGTGAAGCCTCGCGCCTTCTTACCTTGGGACCTCCTCAAAAAGGTCATATTATCTACCAAGGACTCCCGGGAAGAAAAATTGGGATCCAACTGGGAAGGACCATACACGGTCACGGAGGTAGTAAGGCCAGGTACCTACAAAATCCAGAATTTTGAAGGAAAGGTCCTGGGCCACCCATGGAATGCAAAATATCTAAAGAAATACTACCAATAGCTGGGGGCAGTAAGTCATGAGTTGGTGTCCATTATGCAGGTTATTTACCTTATTGGTCAATTTTCTATGTTAGTCATTTTTCTTCAAATATCTACTTTGAATTATGGAATAAATTTTTTCAATATTTTCTTCAAAAAGTTGTATTCCATTCAAAAGTCGTAGACCTTTACAAAAATTGTGTTCAAGTCCATGAACTCTTTACAAAAGGATAGACATAGTATGTCAACAGAACAAAAAATGCAAAGGCACCACACTCCTAGTGACTCTCACTGCCACCACTCACATAGTCCTCATCATCAGAATCAGGGGCCTCATGAGGCTTGAGATCAGAAAGATCGCAATAAGGGAATGTTGCTGAGGCTTTCCTCCAGAGCTCCTCGTAGCTGTCAATGCAAGCACTGGCCTTGGCCCTCTCAGCAGCGTCCCTCTGAGCCTCTGCCCTGGTGGTTCTCTCAAGTGCTACATGAAGGTTAGTCTCAAATCGAGCAGCCCACTCATGTGTTTCCTTCAACTCCTCAACGGCACCCTCTCGTGCCTGCCGCTTGAGCCTCAGTTGCTTCTCGGCATCCTCTCGTGCCTGCTGTGCAAGCTCTGCGGCATCCTCTTGTACCTGTCGCTCAAGCCTAAGCTGCTCCTCAGCAGCCTTTCACATTTGTCTCTCCCCAGCCAACCTGTCGACCGCATCACTAATCTACAAGGTATTATTAAACAAGCTAGGTAAGGCAGCAGCCACCTGTAGGCATTTGAAGATAAGAGTACAAGGAAAGTCATAAAATAATATAGAATATGAAAAGGAAGCTAGATGCGAAGCAGGGGTATAAAACATACCAAAGCAAAACCCTCAACAATGGCTTTAATCATGCCCTCAAGGCCTCTGGAGACGATCTCTTGGGCCTCGACGCTGGTCACGAAATCACAGAATTTCTCCCTTGCCAACCTCACGTCCCGTAGCATAGATAATGGGGGAGCACCCGAAGTGGGACCGCCTAGCTGGTCCTCAGTCCTAACGGAAGGTGGTGCCGAAGCCTCAACACCTGCAGCAACGCTAGAACAGTCTCTCAGGGGTGGGGAGGCATCAACCAGAGAAGAAGGAGGAACATCACTAAGGTCAGCCTCTGTGAGATTAGCTTGACCGGTAGACCCCGATTGAGAAGAGATGGGGATACTATAGTCTAGACTTCGCCCTCTTGGAAGAGGGAGGAAGGGAAGATGCCACCCTGGAAGTAAGAACTTCCCCCACCATTGACGTATCAATGGGGGGACCTGTAGAGCCAGAACAATTCAAAAAGTCTGCCACATTGAGTTTTCAAGAAGACTACAAAATTAAAAGAGAAAGGATCAAGTACCTTTCTTTGTCAACGTGGAAGGAGCTATAGAGGTGCCAGACGCCAGCATAATCTCGAAAAAATCCTCGGTCGGGTTGTTGCGAACCATCTCGAGTAGCCTTTCCTGAATCGGAGTTAGAGTTGGTGCAGCTAAAAGAAGACAATCGCACCCTAAAAATAAATACATGAGGATGGAGACACAAATTAAGGGCAAAAATTTCTTACCTTGCTTTGTCTTTGGGAATGTATCCCATCGTGTGGGCACAAGGTCACGGTCGGACTCGGAGGCCCACTTGCCTCTAACAAAGAAGAACTTATTTTTCCATTTATGAAGGTTGGACATAAGCCCGCCGATAAACTTGCCTGATCTTGGGGTGAAGCGGTACCACCCCTGGTGAAGAGTAGGATTTTTCAACAGTGTATATGTAGCCAGAAACTCCTCGAACGGTGGAGGGACGGTAGCATCATGCACCAACCGCCACAAGACAAAGAACGCCGAAATCACCCTCCAACCATTAGAAGCCAGTCTTCTTGGAACCAGAGGCAAATGCTCGAGAACCCGACATAGAGGTTCAGGGATAGGAAACTGAAGGCCCGCCTCCAACATGCCCTCGTAAACGACAATCTCACCCAAAGAATCATAACATGCAGACTCATCGACCTCAGCGCGACGGTAAGTCACACAGGGTGGAATACGATATGATGAAACTATTTCGACAATATCTTCATCATGGTCAAGCAAGCTAAGTATAGAAACTACCTTGGAACCATCGTTTCCTCCAGCATTTGGACCTCCGTCGGAGTCCCGAGAAGTCTCCCTCTCGCCTGGATGAATATCCGCAAAAGCAAATTCAGGTTGTAGCTCAAGAAAATAATTATGACAACGAAAGAGTAAAAAAAATACTGCAACATACCTTGAGAGCTAGTCCCATGCAGATCGATGATCGATCGCCTTTTGGACTCGCGAATGGGGGACTGCACTACGCCTGGGGTGCCTACTGTAGAGCCTGGGGCGCCACCGAGTGCACCATGCGCGTCGCCTGAGGAGCCTGTGGAACCGCCCAGCCCATGACGGGCACCCTCTATCTCCTTTGAAGATCCACTCTGCTGCCCACCTGTGTCTGGGTCCCTCTCGATGCACCAAAAGGATTAATTGAAGCCTCTTTGCTCGTGCCAAATCTCGCACTAATAGTTCCGAAGGGTCGCTCATCAGCTGTCCAGGCCACGACAAAAGCACCACGAGGAGAAAGTCCCGAGCGTCTGAAGTTTGAAGGGAGATCACCCAAGCCCTTGGCACCGCCCACAGGGACCTCTGGTGCACTTCCTCTATGATTCTCCTCGACAAAGCCAAGCACTCTTTCGCCTGCATCATACCCAATGCCGCCTGGGGTGTGGGCACTACCTCTATTTTCTCCTCTCCGTTCCTCGACTCCACTGCCCAAAGCTTGGGAACCACCAACAAGCAAAGAGGCGCCGCCCATCTCCACTCTATGGGCGCCGCCCACCTGATTATTGGCATCGCCTGGTCCTCGGACCAACCCCTTAGAACTCTTCGACATTTTGCCCGATTTCCTTGAACTCTTGGTTTCTATGGATATTGAGTGATGGGAGATGGGTTTCAGTAGTGAAGGTGGTATGAGTGTTGAACAATGAACTCTTGAAGTGGCTTATTTATAGAGGAAGAATGGCTTCTCAAGGAAGCCTTGCTAAAGCTTCCTAAAGAAGCTTGGAAGAGGCTGCCTTTGGACAGAACAATTGGAAAGGGGAGAAGAATGAGCAAGACATGAACAATGACCTCTATTTATAGACGAGGATATATAAAAAAAATAAAATTTGATCGATTTCACTGAATTGTGCTAAAAACTCAAATTCAAAGGAATAGAAGCATTTTTTGGGAAAATTAGCTGACCAAATTGCTTTCGGAAATTTCTATGTCGTAGATCTCGAAAAAATACCCGAATTCAAAAAAAAATTCGCCTCAAATAGAGTCCCATGTGCGAAGTTATAGCTGTTTGAAGTTTTGCCGGATTTCAATACTCCAGCAGTCCCTCTTGCCCATGGGCGCCTACCTCATGGGCTTGGGCGCCTACCTCTTGCCTTGGGCTCTTGCCTCATTGCCTTGGGCGCCCACCTCAACCACATGGGCGTCACCCAACAGCTCACATGCACACCATGATTATCACCCACCAACTGCTCCCTCCTTTGATTCTTTAGCTGCTTCTCCAAGGGAGCACCATTGAAGCCCTCTTCACCTTTCCCATCTCCAACGTGGGCACCGCCCAAAGCACCTCCATGGGAGTCTCCTATGATATCAAGGACGTGGACTCTTCCTCGCTTCTCTCCTTCACAACTGTTTGAACTCCTAGTTCCCATGAACTTGTTGTGGCACCGAAGGAAATACAAGAAAAATCCGACTTACTCCGGTGAAGTTGTAGCACATGCCCACAACCCCTTCCTCTCACCGAAAGTCAGAGGCTTGGGGCATGGGGGGCAAATGATGAGCCTGAATTTTACTAGGCCAAGCCCAATTTAAATAAATCGAGATAGCCCAAAAAAACATCCAATGTCAGCCCATTGAGGAAGACACCAAGAGGACAGCACCAAAATCCAATGGCCAAAGAGGGAGGAAGATGAGGAAGCCCTTGGGCGCCACCCATGGCAGCCCCTTGGGCGCCCCTCCTCTTGTTCCTCTTCACCTTGGTACTCTAATCCGAGTCCAAGCCAAGCCTACTCAAGACAAGTCCAAGTCCAAGACGAGGGTCAAGCTCAATCCAACTAATGTTCTCCTCCGGATGAATAGGAGCACGAGGGAAGATAATATGGAGATAGACATAAAAGGTCTCCTACCATAACAATACTTGCCAAAGCAATAGAATTCTTCTCCCTCACGTCACTGCCTCTACTACCTTACCCTAGCTATATAATGTAAGCCCTCTCAATATTGAGGGCAGGCCTCCAAAACCTCTACACCCACTCTTATACACAATGTTTTCTCTTTTTCTCCCTCAAAGTACTGTAAGTCTCTGGAGTACCATCACTCATCAATAAAGAACACCGGCCACCACTGCTATTCTAAAAAGTGGAGTAAGTCATCCGAGACTGGACCACTATAAATCTTTGAGTTCTTATTTACTGTTTTTGCCATTGATTGTTTGTTGCTCATTGATTGCACTTATTCACCTTCTTGACTGTCAATCTTGCACAAGACAATTTTATGCATCATTAATTTTGACCAATGTTTTGAAAAAATAATTATTAAAATTTTTTATTTTTTTAATTCTATTTTCGAAACAGCTCGAAACGTTTTCGAAACATGTCAAAATGTTTCTTAGTTGATTGTAATAATACACCGAAACAAAATTTTGATACTTGGTTATGGAGCTGCGCCTCTTGTTTTCCTGATATCCCTACATTTAAGTTATTACCCCGTCCCCCCTAGACTTGCCTATGGTAAATAATTAATGATTTTGGCAATTCTTTTCTCTGTAACATGTTGCACAATGTGCCCTTGTTTAAAATTATAAGGCTAGAAAGCTAAGCATTTAACTTTGAATGAATCTATTTGTTTCATAGAAGGAACTCCCTCCACACTGCAGGATGAAAAAAAAAAACTAAACATCAATTGGAGACGAGTGGCTACAACAAGCTTGTTTGGCTTCGTATATGTTGGACCGGTTGGTCACTTCTGGTTAGTGTTTCTTCCTCAATTTAGAACAAACGAGGCTATGAACTATGTGTATACAGGTTTGCAGTTTTCTGCGTAACGTCTGGGTAATATAGGGTAGAAGCTTGTACAATTTTATACTAGCAGAGTGGTATTTTCATACCTCGGAATTCGTAGTCCTCGATTGTCACATTTCAAATATTGTGGGTGAAATTATTCTAGGGAGCAGTGCCTGAAATTTTGGCAGACAAGGAAAGCCCATTAAAGTGTCTATGACTGTCGATGCACGTTCATATACTTTGTTCAGCCTTCAGCGTGCTTAGAATATTTCTAAAATTGAAAGTAGCAATGAAACCAGAATACGGTGAATGTGAAACCCAGGGCTTAAGCATTATACTTACCGTCTTGGTTTTTGTGCATTTTTACTCCCTTACTACAGTCAGGCACAAAGAGCATCCCATCAAATACTGATAACAAGGCATGGCTTAGGTCGCTGTTCAGGAATGTGTTACGGTTTACGTTATTTGACTGAGTTTTGTCTTAGGCTTTCTGTACTCCACACATACTTATTGGCTCTTATTGATGCAATTAGTTTCATAACTTCTCAATCATCAATTTTTTCATAAAGTAACTCCTTGAGAAAAAGGATGGATTGTCAAAGTTGGCTGGCCTTTCTTTGAATGACAAATGCATCTTTAACCATTTGGAAGAGATTATTATTATCCACATGTTGGAGGAATACAATATTTAAGGCAATAGGTTAGCTATAGACAGAAGAGGTACCAATCTACATCTGTTGTGGCTGATGCATTTTATATTGTACGTAGTACGTAATTTACAGAGCCTCTTGTTAGGGGGGGGGGGGGGGGGGGAGAGAGAGGGAGAGAGTTCAACCAGAGGTACAATTTGGTAAAGCTGGAGGGAAAATATTAAGAGCTGTATCAGGTATTTGGATGCTATCTTATAAAATCTGTAAGGGTCTTTAAATGCTTGTACATGACTTTTTTATATTTCTTTGGCACATGGATAAGAGAACAAGATTCTAAGAGTTATACTGCACTACACCAAGCTTGTGGTGTCATTGATTACTTCTATGCGACTCTTAATGGATTAGTCAGCCAAAAACTTCAGAAAACTAGATCACTCCAGAATATTCAATTGTTTGTTTGTTCATTGCTGCATAAGTAGTGGTACTATGACTTATCCACAAAAGTTCCACTTCTGAAACGCCATGCAGAATAACACAGTTTTAGACCAATAATTGTGTTGCTTAAGAAAAAAGCTTGCTTCAAGATAGACATGTCAACGGTCTTGTTTTTCCCTCATCTGTAGGTATGAAGGATTGGACCAGTTTATAAGGCTGCGGCTTCAACTACAACCAAAATCCCATTGGTTCGTCTCTACTAAAGTAGCAGTTGATCTGATAATATTTGGGCCCTTGGATTTACTTGTGTTTTTCACTTACATGGGTTTTTCTACTGGGAAAAGCACTGCTCAAGTCAAGGAAGATGTGAAGAGGGACTTTCTCCCAGCCTTAATCCTGGAAGGTGGCTCGGGGCCAATTGTTCAGGTTGTCAACTTCCGATTTAATCCTGTGAGATATCAACTCTTGTATGACAACTTGTTCTGCTTGTTGGATAGCTGTTTTCTTTCATGGATTGAGCAACAACAGGATGCTCCTTGGAAGCAATGGTTCCAATCTTTTTTGGTTTTGAAGGAAAAAAAAGGCGAAGGTGGATAGTTTTTTTTCCAGCCCGGAAGGTAGTAAGGTGGGTTGTTGATTCTTCCACAATATTGTTTCTTATTTTTTTTGTTGGTCTCAATGATCATAAAGTAGAATACAAATCAGAGACGTGTGAAAGATTTTCTCAAATTTCTAGTGTCCATTTTTGAGCTAGCATTTGGGAAGTGATCGATGTCGCTTAAGCTTAATACCATGTTTGACTTAATATACCAGGAGGCTGATGACTGTTCCCTGTCCACTTTTCAATGAAGATTTGTGGCTTCCAATGCTCTCATGTTCTGATTTTACTTGTTCCTATATCAAATCAATTGAAAGAGATTTGATGACTGCTTAATGGACTTCATTGTTTTCCTTTTCACGTGTTCTTTGGTTTTCCTCCAACATTTTAATCCAAGCACTGATTGATGAGATAGAAGTCAATTAAGCAGGTTGATGAGAGAACGATAAGGTTTGAATCCGCAACCTTAAGGTCTAACAGCGGGGCCGAAGCCATTAGGCCAACTGCTAACCGTACCCATTCAAAGCATCCAGGTTTTCCAACAAATTGGTGCTCTCTCTCTCTCTCTCTCTTAAAAGGGTATTTTGGCATTGAATTTCAGTGGACCTGCATATAGGTAAATTATATGTCACATGTTCTGGAAAACGATTGTTATATGTGCAAATTACCCAAAATTTCACTTTGTAAAGAATTAGAAGCAAACTCTGTTGCTGTGTTTCACTGGTCATTGGACATGTAGAGACCCAACTACTTCACATGAAAAGATTAAAACACACAGTTCTCCAAAAGTGCCTGTGCCTAATGAACCATAACCTCAAATGTATAGTAGTATGCTTTACAGCCCATTAACAGACATTCCAAACTGAATGGCTTTTGTGTACATAAGAAAAAGCTCTTCTCTTCTTTCACTGGGCCATTTGCTGCCAGCTTTTGCTTATGACGGTAAATGGCATTGCAGTCTATTCAGCATATCAAACATGGTACATCTAATTTCTGCTTATCAGATAATTTCAAAGCTTGTGCTGTTAGGAAGGTGGTAAGGTCAAAGTTTTCTGTAAATGGCATGCCTTAACTTTCAGTTGTCATGGACTTGCCAATGCAATTCCTCCAAGACAACCTGCCGGATATATAAATTAGATCAACCTAAAATTTGTTAAAAATCTACTAATGTGATAGAAGCATGATTTAACTAAGAGCTACAAGTCCTTTAGAGCTAACACCCATCCCTCAGAGCGTCGGTCTCTGGTCCACAACATATTACATCTATGTCATCAGCGTCTCGCCTGACTTCTTTTAAAAAAAAAACACGAGCTTCCAGTGTATATATTTTTGCCTTTAGACCGATCCAAGTCCAACAAACATGCAAAAGGCCAATGAAATCTAAGCCATAAATAGTCTCTGCTACCACACAATATAAATAAATTTAGACCATTAAAATTAGAAGTCCTGTGGCACATGCTATCCCAACAGCACAAGTCTCCAAGATGAGAAGAGATTGTACAAACAGATCAAGAGGCAAGTTGAATTATTATTGTTATTTCCAAAAAAAATAAGTCAGATTCCTATGTTTTTTTCTTTATAAAGAATCAGGAAAAAAAATAGAAGCATAAAAACCAATGGAAAATCTCCCTTAAAAGGAGTGGTAATTTATCTCTAGATAAAAAAAAAAAAAAAAAGGTTCAATCACCCAAGCTTCCATCAACACCTTCTGTTCCTCATCTTTCTATCTTTTCATGTCGTATCCTCGAATCAATGCATGAGCCAGATGGATAAATACCATACTCACTACTGTTATCACTAGACCAATTTATGCTATTCTCCTGACTCAACAATCTCAATAATAATTTATTCATATGCTTAAGGTGTTGGCTGTCATCAATTGTGCTATGTCCAGGTCTTATTCCCTCACTGACTTCAGACAGAGAAACATCACCTTCCAAAGCGCGGACTACCTGTGTAGTTTTCAACATGTTTCCATATTAAGTGTGCAAGAAATTAAGCAAAACACAATACGTGTTTGAACATCCCCTGAAATTTAGCAATCACACTCGGTAATCTTAGTTCAAGTTGCTCAGAACCCTGGACTGTGTCAAATGAGCCATGCGCTTAACTGTTTCTCTTTTTCAAGCTCTAAAAAGATCGTGCAAAAGGTCAACTGAAAATGATCCCAATAAACCACCTTCAAATTGGATTTTTTGGTTGCGGTGGTTCCTTGAGTAAAGAGATGTAGGCTCGTGGCACATTTGTTTGCCTATAACCACATTTTCATAGTTCACAAATTTTTTATAGTGCAAAACAATGGTGCCTCAATCAAGTATGCCCAAGTTACCTGGCTCATTCGGGGACGACGCCATGTCGAGTGACGGATGCAGGAAGCAGCACAGGCAACCATGCTAGCCATCTCTTCATTGTTGTAGTTCTTTTGCAACCGTGTATCTGCAAGAGTGTCATAATTTCCATCTTCCAGAGCCTGTGTAAGCAAAGGCCTAGCCTACAAATCCAACACAGTCATGTTATATTGATATTCTCTTAAGCTTAAGTTTGCGGACAATGATGCTCCAAACACAGAGAAGGGTCCTCCATGAAATATCATGGCATAGTTTTTTGAGATAGTCTCAACTCACTAATCCACTAATCCCTATTTGGGAATGACTTGCATCTAAGTTTTAAGCCCAAAGCATGGTTTCTCATGCACCTCTTTGATAATTTTCTATTTGCAGGACAAAGTGAGCTGCTTATAGTGGTCCAATACTCCCAAGTGATCATTTAGAAACTCCAAGCGGACTTAAATATTTTCCAAGGTAATTTCCACTACTGGAATTTGAAAAGGGAACACAAAGGTAGTGATGCAAGAAACATACCCAAGAGACCAAGCTATGGTTCATTGCTGATTCTGTTGTGTAAAGAGGCTGACGTCCAGTAATAAGCTCCAGAATCACAATCCCATATGAGAAGACATCTGATTTATCCGAAGCTTTCCCACTTTCTGCATATTCTGGGGCCAGGTACCTGCAAGCAGTGATTCAACATCTTATGGAAGACAAAATGTAGGTCGTCAAATGGAAGATGAAAACCATGTTGATCTTTGCAGGACTTAGCCATCAATAGAAAGTGGGGTAGTGTTGACTGAAATGCAAATGGCGTCTCAATCTACTATCAACTGCTTGAGGGCTCAAAGTTGTGTTTGTAAAATCTAACCATTTGGTTGGCCCAAGACCAACCACTTTTAGAAAATGCAACATACAGTTGCCGAAACGGTTGGAATCCAATTGACAGTCAAACCCAAATGTCTGAGAAAAGGAAATGATTTATTGAAAATTCCCAGCCAAGATCAAGAGTGCCCATCATTTCAAACAATTAAGAATATTTCTAGATATACATCTGAAATACGTGGTAATAAGACAGTTACTAAAAAATGGTGTCTCACCCAAAAGTTCCCACCACCCTAGTGGAGACATGAGTGATGTGGTGGTTAGCATCAGAAAAAAACTTGGCAAGTCCAAAGTCAGCAACCTGAATGGAGAAATCAGGTCATTAGATGAACATAAAGTTTTACACAAGAAATCTGGATATCTATAAGACCCCAAGACCTGCCTCATGTAGTAGAAAGACAACTAACCAAGGAAAGTAGAGTCTACAAAGAATGGGGCTAAATTTGAATTTGTTGACATAAAAATAAGGTGACCATAGATCTGACCAAGCACACATTGAATTTTGAAATGATGCCTACTATTCAGTGGATGAGGCTCTTCAGACAGATTTTATGAGCCACCAACAGTCAGCAAAAGACCAGTGGATTTATGTCATAGGTAGCCCAAGCTACTGCAAATGATAAATACTAGCTAAATCGATAGTATGGCTTTACCTTTGGCTCGAAATTTGAGTCAAGAAGAATGTTAGCCGCCTTAGACTCAATGCTTATATCATTTAGAATAGGATCAATTTAGTTCAGACCAAGTGAGACACTGATAAAAAGAATGAAATCTGGGTGTGTTAAACCCGGGAAAATTCAAATTTTTAATGAAAAGGGTAAAACGGTAAATTGTCACTTTAGTACGGGTTGAAAATCCGTATTTTTTTAGAGCTCGGATGACGAAATGGACCTCACCGTTGGATTCGTTTCGCGAAATTTAATTACGTTGACAATTTTCGTCAAATTCCGAGATAGTTGGTTTATTGCATTTTTTGAGGTGACCGGGTGTCGGGTGACCTCAAAAATAAAATTTCTAAATTTTTATTAATATTTAAAGAAAGTTCATATAAAAATATTTTGAACTTAAAACGAGACAGAATTTAATCATTTTGGAACGAAAACGGACCCGGGAATAAGGAACGCGTGGCGTGACGTGGACCAAGCGTTAAAGAGTATAAATAAAAACAAAAAAATCTGATTTTTCCACACATCTCTCTGCTGGATTTCCAGTGGATTTAACGTGTGAAGAGGAAGAGAGGGAAAGGAAGAAAGAAATCAAGATTCAAGACTTCTCTCTACGATATACGGAGTTCTGTCGGTCGGAATTTTTCGGGCCAAGTATTAAAGTCGATCTGCGCGACTAAGGCTACGCAATCATACCAAAAAGAACGGGTTTCACCGAAGATTCAAAGACAAAATTTTGAAAAAAGTTTAGTTTTGGGTAAGGTTTAGGTTATTGAAGCTTCCTAGCATTATTTTACGCTTTAAGAAATAGAGTTTTCATCTTAATTAGGTTTGTTTCTAATCTAGAATGAATATATCAAATGGGTGGACTGTTATGTGTATTTTAACACTTGTCTATTGTAGTTGATTTAATGGAAATGAGTAAATTCAATTCTAGTATATATTGGTAATTAAAAATTGCTAGTTTGTGATTTATTGGAAGTTTTGATAATTGAGTATGTGAAAATCACTTAATCTGATTTTTTTTAATTATGTGATGAATTTAGGCATTTTATTTGATTACATGATTTGATGTCTTGAAGGTGTTTGATAAAATGCCTATGTGAAATAAAGTGTGTTAATTGTATGAGATTATGTGATAACATGCTTGAAAAAAATTGTTATTAAATGCAAATGTTGATACATACTCATGATATATTGATATGATGAGGATTTATAAAAATTTTATTCTTTGGGTATAATTGGCCATGTTATGTGTTGAAATGAGATTGAGATTGTTCATATGACATTCATAGCATTTTGGACATAATATTGAAATTGAAATCATACATTATATTGCATATGCATGGAAACATCACATACACCCACACACCCGAGGGATTTTCTAACCCTTCTTGCTAACCCCGACAAACTATTTGACTTAGTCAAACCTCGGCCCAACTATGTCGAGCCCATGAATCATTCACCAAGAATGGTGTTTGATCAAGCCATGCACCCACATCAACACTCATATCCACGACCAAGAATGCGACGTCTCCGTACATATGCAATGTAATTTATGATTGCAATTTTAATATTATGTCCAAAATATTATGAATGTCATATGAACAATCTCAACCCCATTTCAACACATAATATGACCAATTATATCCAAAGCATGTAATTTTCATAAATCCTCATCATATCAATATATCATGAGCATGTATCAACATTTGTATTTAACAACAATTTTTTTCAAGCATGTTATCACATAATCTCATACAATTAACACACTTTATTTCACATAGACATTTTATCAAACACCTTCAAAACACTAAATCATGTAATCATATAAAACGCCCAAA
The DNA here is from genome assembly GCA_963454935.2 of Ilex paraguariensis. NCBI lineage: Eukaryota > Viridiplantae > Streptophyta > Magnoliopsida > Aquifoliales > Aquifoliaceae > Ilex > Ilex paraguariensis. Next base: position 73,612 of record CAUOFW020001109.1, read on the forward strand.
TTCATCACATAACTCAAAAAAATCAGATTAATTGATTTCCACATATCCAATTATCAAAACTTCTAAGAAATCACAAACTAACAATTTATAATTATCAATACATACTAGAATTGAATTTACTCATTTTCATTAAATCAACTACAATAGACAAGTGTTAAAATATACATAATAGCTTACTCATTTCATATATTCATGCTAGATTGGAAATAAATCTAGTTAGGATGAAAACCCTACCTTTTGAAGCAAAAAACAATGTACCTTGCTCAAAATCAATATTTTTTCAAAAATCTGTTTTTGAATTTTCGGCGAAACCCGTCCTTTTTGATATGGTTGTGTAGCCCACGTCGCGTAGATCGACTTTAATACTTGGCCCGAAGAATTTCGACTAACGAAACTCCGTAGATCGCAGAGAGAAGTCTTGAATCTTGATTTTTTTTTTCCTTTCCCTCTCTTCCTTTCACACGTTAAATCCACTGGAATCCAACAGAGAGATTTGTGAAAAAACCAGATTTTTTTGTTCTTATTTATACCCTTTAACGCTTGATCCACGTCGCGCCACGCGTTCCCTATTCTCAGGTCCGTTTTCACCCCAAAACGATTAAATTTTGTTCCAGTTTAAGTTGAAGATATTTTTATATGAACTTTATTTAAATTATAATAAAATTTTAAAAATTTTATTTTTGAGGTCGTTTTTTAGTCACCCAACACACAGTCGCCTGGAAAAACGTTAGACGAATCTAACTGTGAGGTCCGTTTCTTCATCTGAATTCTAGAAGAATACAGATTTTCAACCCGCACCAAAGTGACAATTTACCGTTTTATCCTTTTTCATAAAAAGTTCGAATTTTTCCGGATTTTACAAGATGAGTTCAGGAATGGTGACTTCTGTGGCCAAAGCCATTGTTGTTTATCCGAGGAGTGCCAGATGCATTCGCTCTAGTGTTCCCCAAGGCATAGGAAAACGAATCTGCCAAATTTTATCACTAATTTTCCTACAAGGATTCTTTTCGACATTACTCTTCCCCCATCCCACCCTTCCCAAACCAACCAAAAAATAACTCCAAAAGAGAAGAACAGCACTTGAGTATCTTGGTTAGAAGGGGTTGCCAACTAGATAAATTTTGCTTTCGTGCACGTGCAGATACCCATATAATTGTACACACACAAACAAATCAGGAAAGGAACTTACAATCCTCATGGAGATATGCCAGTCCATTGGCAGACCCTATGGCAATTTTCAATCTAGTTGCCCAATTCATAATAGGCTGGCCTTTTCCTGCAACACATTGATTCTGTGAGCAAATACAAAGGCATCTTGAGACACAATTTAAATGGTGTATCAGAAAACCTCATTTTATATAATTTTTAATATATTAGAAAAAATCAAGTCTACAAGTTAACTATTTGCTGATGTTAGAGTAACAGTCAAAGGGAAAAAACAAACATAGACAAATTAAGAAAATGAAACATCTGCCAATGGATGTATTCTGACTCAAGAATAATCAATGACTTTCTTTTTGTTGAGCAAATGACTTGTGACCGTTTGGATACTCCATTCAGTTCATACAAGATTCACAAGTCTTAGGGTAAAAGATCACTGAGATGGCCCCAAAATTTTTGTTTCTGTAGTTACGTAAACATAGAGCACTGTAAGGTGCAACAATGGTAACAGTCAAGAAAGTTGCATATCTAAGTCCAGGTCCTAAGATTTATGGTCGCACCCCACCCCATAAAACCACTCACCCATAGGGAATAACGATAAGTTATGAAGACAAGTTTCTTTAAGCTCCAAAAATTTGGCAAGCCTAAGAAGGACTACATACTGAGTTGACACTTTTGTTTTGGTACTTGAACAAATAACAGAAATAGACAATAGCCCATCAAACAAATTGATTTGATAATTACATTCTTATGGCTTAAGATGTTTGATTGCTTGTGAATCTATCCTAGCACCTCAATTTTTATCATGCAGAGCTATTTTATAGGGTGCCTCATAGTGAAGTTCAGAGCTTCTCTTTCCAGTCATGTATATCAAAACTGAGGTGGTTACAGAAACATTAAATGTTGAAGTACTATGCTTGAAGATATATTCTTGCAAGAACAAAGAAAGAGAAAGAAAATCAATTGATTTCTAAACCAGGGCTCATTGCCAGACATGATTAAAGTAGGTCAGCAATCAGAAAAAGAAAATCACCATGTAAATGAAATTCCAAGGTATTGTTTGGAAGAAACTCATAAATAAGCAGCCGCTCAGCCCCGGTCATGCAATACCCAACCAATGAAACAAGATGCTTATGATGCACTCTGCTAATTGTCTCAATCTCTGCTTGAAATTCACGCTGGCCTTGCCGGCTTCCCATCTTCAACTGTTTCACAGCAATTTTTTTCCCATTCGGAAGGATTCCCCTGTGGACATACCCAAATCCACCTTCTCCAAGAAGGTTGGCCTCTGAGAAACCGCGGGTTGCTGCTGATAATTCTTCAATTGTAAAATTGCCACATGACATTCCTAAGGCCTTGCCATGGAATCAAGGTGAAAAGTAATTCTCAGACTCCGAATTGACAGAACAAGAATCCCCTGATGCAATCAAGACTGCAGATAGCTTTCAAATATGCATAGACTACACAACTAATCAAAATATAACAAGAGGGAATTGAACCATTCTGCTCTTTAGGTTGTATTAAAAAATTGTGATCTGAAAGCTGATTTCCAATGATTTACAAGCGACTAAAATTTCTAGAAAATAAAACTCAAAGCTGTAAATTCCTAAGAGTTTGGCAATCCAATTTTATAAAAAGTAATGATTACTGTCAAGAATCTCCATTCAGTCAGTAAGTCGAACCACTCTGAACTTGTGCATTCATATCTACCCTAATTTAAGCCCATCCATCTACTCATACTTCTCGGTATCTTACACCATCAATTTTGGTCATTGACTAAATGCATCTATGAGGAATACCCAATTATTTCCATTTTTTCAGAAAATTTGGGATGTTTAAATTAGAAACCCAAAAGGGTTTGGCTACTATAATCTTCATCAAAGCAGTTGGGCAAACCATGCAATACCAACTAGAATTTTTGACATCATTTTTTGAATTAGAAATAAAAAAATGCAGTAATCTCTAATTCTTACTGAACAATAGTAAAAATACAGTGAAAATTGTTTTTTTTGGTACAACTGGAACCCTACCTTTTGGGGGTGGTGATTCACTGAATTTCCTTTTTCTGTAGCAAAAAAACAAAATTGATAACACAAAAAGTAGAAGAATTCCAGTAACTCCAACGCTGATTCCAATTATGAGCCCTATATTGTTTGACGTTGAAGTCGAGCTAGACGATGATAACTCTTCGGGACTTGGTTGGATAGGCGGTGGAGGTGGAAATGCAGAATTTACCGGAGGCATAGTCGTGAAAATGGGCAAAGGTGGTGGATATGACAAGCCAATTGCCGGTGGCGACGGTGGCGGTGGTGGTGGTGCAGAAGATATCAGTGGCAATACTGGACGGCTAGGTGGGGTTGATGAAGCTGATGAAGGCGGTGAAGGACTTGGAGAGTAATCTATCGGTATTGACGGAGGTGGTGGAAAGTTGATTGGCATTAGTGGCGGCGTCAGTGGTGGTGGGCTAGAGACCTCCGCTGGAAGTTCCGGGGATGGAGTCTCCGATGGTGGTGTAACTGGTGATAGAAAAGCGGGTGGCGCATTGGGTGTAGGAGGAGTGGTGAAACTATAAGGTGGCGGGTAAAGGGTGGTGTCCTGGTCATACTGTGGTAGTGATGGTGGAGGGGTGGCGACATTGATAAGTTTGATACATCATTATTAATAATCCACGTGCTTATGAATAGATCAAGTGATGGTGTGAAACTGTTACAGAATGGAACTGAAATACTCTGATAACCTTAAATCTCTCGATCCTTCTCGCTATTAGTTGCTTCCCAAAGTAATAGCCTACGCGCCAAAAATAACAGTGTCAAGCACACTTTATATTTTGGAAAAATTACAATCATTTTCTTGAAGTTTGGTCAAATAACAATTGGACCCATTCTTGTTTAAAAAATAACACTGAATACCTTTGTCACTAACGTCCGTTTAATTAAACAGCTGCAAAATATCAAATGATAATATTACCCATTAATTAGTCAAAATATTTACTACGCACTTACTGTAAAAAAAGACAAATTCCAAATTTTAGAAATTATTTTCTTTGAATAATATTTTCACTAACTCAAAACTCACAACTGAAGTTGAAGAAGAACAAATAAATTAGAATATAACTTCAAAAAATAAGGGAAGAAAAAGACTTTAATTATTATGGAGAAATTTAAGTTATCAAACTTAGAATCAAAAGCTTACAAAAGAAAAAACTTATAGGAAAGAAAGTAGGAATAAACTGGTGATTTGGGTTGGTGGGGGGTCTATTTATAGGTGACTAGAGAAGAGTCTAAAAGCTCAAGGTAGGTGGAGGTTTAGAAAGTTCAAGATTTCTAACTTTATTGGTAGAAAACTCAACAAAAATACCAAGTGCAAATATGTTCTACAAAATTCTAGATATTAAAATTTTAAAATACATTAATTCTCGCTATATCCCTAAAAAATAATTACCAAAAATTTACTTTAAATTTTTAACACCATACAACCACATACACCAAAACCGAAGAAGACCACTTTCCCATTTCGGCGATGACCATTGTCACTCTTCCCCACTCAACAGCCTTGGCGCCCCACCTCCACCACCATAGATAGCAAGTCCCACCCAATGGGCACCACTTCTTCTTCTCTCTCTTCATTTATACACAACCATACAAAACTTTCTCAAACCCACCTACTTCACCACCATTCAAAACCAATTGAAACCCCAAATCCACCACCTCTAGAACCATTTCACAAAGCCAATTGCAAAATTCAGAAATCAAAAACTATAGAATGGGTCTTCTTCAGTGCTGGTCATTCATCAATTGCATCCTTCGAAAAGTTGGCCTCGGGAACATTATTCGTGTCTCCTTTAACTGATGGTGAGGTGTGGGGAGGCAAGGCCGGCTCAACAGTAGAGCCAAAAAAAACATTGCTTTACCCCCACCCCACCCTCACATAAATTTAAAATTTAAGTCTAAAAGTGCAAACTACTTCATATATACACATTTATTAAAAGATACAAAAAAGAGTGTAACACTTCGGTAAAAAAGTATAATAAACATTTTTCTCTCTTTTTTACAAATAAAAATAAATTAAACACATTTTTTACTTCTCTCAAATTCGATTTTTGTTCTCATTTAAATACAAAAATACCAACTAATTAAATTATTTATTTTCATAAAGGATTCACAATAAAAACTAATTAATATAAAAAAACTTTTAATAAATTTGTTATAAGAGAAAATAAAACATAACTAAACAATAGGTAAACGTTGCATACATAAATAATTAAGGATCATAAAAAAATTAAAAATAATAAAATAATTTAATAACAAGAAATTATGAATGCATATTGATAGTCGATAATATAATACCACAATATTCATAAAGAACATAAAAATAGTAATAAAACAATATATTATATTCTAAAAAGTGTGATTCAAACAAAAGAAAAAAGAAACAAACAGATGTGCGAATTTGTTTGTTAAAAAAAGTATATTTAACAATGATGATCTATGTATATTTACAATTCTTATAGATTGTACTATTGAACAGTTGCACTCAGATAATATGGGTATGAAATAACATATATGTAATGTTTAATATATATTATTTGCCTAAATTACTAAGAAAAAAAATTATGTTACACGATGTTGTAACATTGAGCATTTTACTATGACAGTACTTTGTAACTGTTCACATATTATTTTTGATATATTAAAAAAATGCATAAAATATGGAGTAATATATATATTTACCTTTGATCTTTGCGTATTATTCAATAATAAATTTGTCTCACTTAATCAGTTTCATGAACAAATACTTGATAATGAGGGACAAGCAGAAACTATAATTGTTAAGAGATGCACAAATACTTCAATCTTTTGAATGGGAAGAGCCATAGCAGGGCCAACTCTAGGGTTTGATCATTAAAATAGTCGTCAAAGGCCCCAAAAATTTAGGGTCCCAATTTAATTTTCAACCCTTAGTTGAATTTCATGTGTTTGAGACCCTTTTGAATTGATCAAGTTAAAGGTCCAATATATTTTATAAGCCTATCTAAAACTTTGTAGAAAGCCTTAAAATGTAATAATATTTTCACATCTTTGTATAAAATCTTATATAAAGTCTTAAAATATAACAAAACTTTCTAAAAAAATCTAAAAAAACTATTTCTAAATTTTAAAAAGACAATTTCTCTCAAATTCTTTTTACTATTTTTTTACTCTACTCTCATCGCCTCTGTCCAAAATTTTCTCCCCCTCTCATTCACATTGTCTTGCTCTAATTTTTTGTTCTTATCTCTAACCCTTTTATTATATCTTTAAAACATCTTTCAATTTATTTATCTATAAGATTGTGATTTTACAACTGCACCTAACTCTTTATAAAATGTCTAATTTTCATTAAAAAAATTTTATTATCTTCTTAAAATATTAAATGAGGTCTGATTATGAAGTTATCCCCAATTTATATTAGGCCGCCAAAGAGAAGTAGGGAGGGAGTTGGGGGTTTTGCGCGTGGGAGCAAGGGTCAGATATCTATATAATAAAACACATAACAACTTAAATTTTTTATCTAATAACACACATAACAACTTAAATTTTTATATCTTATATATAATTTTTTTCTAAAAATTCACATCACTCATTTTTATCACATATTCAATCATTTAATATTTGATTAATTTATAATTTAACATAATTTTTATTTTAAATATTACTCATATACGATAGTATACACATGTTGAAAAAAAAATTAATACAATGTGATCGATTTTTTGGAAGCTCAAATTTTATGTTTTATCGTACCTTTAAACACTGACTAATTTAATTAAGACACTGATTCAGATTATGACTAATTTAATTAATTAACAAATAATTTGAAAGTTATCCCCCCAAATCCATCCCTTCGTCCCCCATATCCGTGGCCTCACTCCTCTGTCAAAAACTAGAACCATGCTGCCCTATTCAGCTTGCTTTATCCCTTCTTTTTTTTTTGCACCCTCTCTCTCTGTTATGCTCGCCAGCAAGACCACCACCACCGCCCAGCAAGACTACCACCATCACCACCCCCATGTATACCTCTTCTCTGCCTCTATCTCTCTCTCTCTTGCACACACACACACATACACATTCTGAACAAACCCCCCACCCAGCTCTCTCCCTTTCCCTCCTCTGTTTTTCTCTCTCTCTCTCTCACACACACAGAGACACCTCTCAAGCTCCCCTTTTGCGCAAAAGAACCCCCCCCCCCATCCAGCTCTCCCCCTCTCTATCCTCTACTTCTCTCTCTATCTCTCACACAGACGCACAGACATAGCCCACCCCTTTCTTCCCCCTCTGCGCAATCCACCTCACAAACACAGAGACCCCCCTCTTCTTCGCTTCTCTCACGCCCATATACACATCCCTTTCTCTCCTCATCTTCTCTTCTCTGCAACACATCAAACACACCCACACATAGAGAACACGCGCACACTCGGCACATACCCACATCGCACACCCCCACAGCATCGCACGCACGCACACCCAACACACAAGCAAACTCTCAGCACACATACGCATTGCACATGACGTGTTTGTTGAAATGACTGAGAAAAATATCATCCCAATCTCTAGGTTTTGTTTGGTTTTAGTATTTTGATGTGTTTTGGTTGTGCAATGTTTGGGGCTTAATGGAAAAAGTCTTGGTTTGATTGGTTGCTGAAAACCTGTTTTATTGTAAATATAGAATACTTAATGTTTGATTACTTGGAGCTTTGATGTTAGATTAGTTTCTTTGATATATAACATTATGCTTTTTATGTATCATACATGCATGAATTAGGTGAAAGGAAGGTAGATTGAAAAATTTGGGGGTTAATTTGCTTTGATGTGTTCGACTTATTTTAGTGTGTTTTCATGGTCATTACCTAGATCGCACAATTTGTGCATTTCTTTGGTAGAAGAGCGTGAATTTCTTCAAATTGAGAACCCCTGTACTTGTTGATATGGTTCTTCATGCTTTTATTGGTTTTTGATATGAGCAAAATTTTTCATGGTTGTATCATTAGATTGGGGAATGGTTCCATTGCAAGTATTGAATTTGTTTTTCATCATTTTGTGGGAGAATCTTATAATATGACCATTACACAATTGGAACATGAGATTTTTGCTATATAAGCATTGAGTTGAACTCCTAACCTTCTAGATTAATGAAGCTTGCACGTCCTCATCAAAGTATTGATTCTTTTTTTTTTTTGTTCCCTTTGAATATTTGCAAGATTTTATTGTCTCTAATCAACAATGGTTTGTCTGCTCTAGTTATTTTCTAATTCTATGTTTTAAGGATATCTATTGTGTATAATTTTTTTCAGTTGTTTGGTTAGTGTATATATTTTAATTATGTTAATGTGCATACAATGAATAGAAATGTAGAACCTCACCTAATTATACATTTGTTTTCTTCATTTATTCCAAGGACTAATATTTTATTCCAAGGTTTGCTCTGTTTTAATTGTGTGGTATGACACAGATGATATTATACAAAATATAATGTTCACATGTATTCTAGGTAATTATGGGAAGACTATATATTTGCCTTGAAAATTTGCCCTTTGTTCATTTGGTATACATAGGTAATTAATGGTATTGAATATAGTTTGAGATCATAGGAAATATATACTTTATTATTTTTTCTCTATTCTTTAAGAGTGAAATTGTTGCCAATTAATTCTCGATTGATTGATGAGCTAATTGGTGAGTCAATTGTAGGTTGTGATTAGGGGATAACATTTTGATGATAAATAGATTTCGGCCAACGAGGTATATGCAGAATTCTAATGCTTGCATTATGGTGTATTTTATTAGCCTTTTTTTTTTTTAATGTTGTAGTAATTGGAAGGAGACTATTGTGTTATTACGTAAAAATTGATTTGGGTGGAAAATTGATCATTTAACCTAAATAGACTAAAAAGCAATTCTACTCAATTGTTATTTGCATAGAGCATTTAAACATTGAGGTAATTGATATATGGTTTTTATATGGATAAGTTGAACTTTATTCTATTGTTGATATTATTATGTTGTTGTGATAATTGATATATGGTTTGGTTACGTAGAATTGGGGTGTGATATTGAATCTGATAAATGAATTGAAACGTGTTTTCTTTAAATTCATGTGCTTCTTTAGATATTCGATAAATTATGTACACAGACTGACATTTTTTTATGTTCTATTTTTAAAGTAAGCTTTGTCAATTTTTTTAAATGAAAATATTTGTATTATATAATTGATGCTTGATTTTGTGTTGTGCAATATCTTCATGTATGAGTTTTGTCCATGTTTTTTTAAAAAAGTGATTGTTGCAGTTTGATATAATGGTTCGATTCTTTGGGATACTCAATTTGTATATTGCATTGTGTCTTTAGACATGAATTATTACTAGTATATATAATAAATCACCTAAGTATTTAAATTTTAATCCCATACACATTTTCCCCTAAATTTATCCCATCCTCCTCACCTCACCCATCAATTCTCTGTAAGAGGCATTCGCCATTCCCCATCTCTTTTTTTTTTTTTTTTCTATTTACTCATTTACACATTTTCACATGGAGAGAGGGAAGGGAGGGCCGGAGGCACCTCACCCATCAATTCTCTGAAAGAGGCATTCGCCACCCCCCTGTTTTCCCCCCGCAAAAAAAATCTCTTTTTTTTTTCTTTCTATTTACTCATTTACACATTTTCATAAATAGAGAGAGAAGGGAGGCAGGGAGGCTAGAATTTGTGAATGGTTGAAGTGCAGTGTGTTTGTGTTGTTTTGGTGTTTTGTGGTCAATTGCAAAGGATGGTGGGGGGCTGCGTTGTGGTTGGGGTTGAGATGTAGAAAAGCTCGGGCAGGGGCATGGGGAAGTTGCAGTGCATGTGATGAATTGGTGGGTTTGTTGTATTTTTTATTTTTAGTTTGTCCAAATTAATTCATGTGCAAGATAGATATTTTGAAAATAATATTTGCTTACATCATCAAATTTTTAACAGAGTGGGAATTTGTTCCCGACAACCATAGTAGAAGGAAGTGCAGTGTTATTTCCCATATAAAAGAGAGTCTAGTTATTATTTGATCAAATCTAAGAGAATGTGGATATTATTTACCGTTATATTTTACATTCTTAAATTTTTAACTTATATTTTGAAAAAATATTTATGTATGACATTGTTGTAATTTCAATTCTATCGCAATCAAAGTGTTTATAAGTAAGGTATCAAAATATGACACGATCCGTTAACACAACACAAACGAGAGAGTTTGTCTTTTTTAAACCATTCATATAGTAAATGATATAATTAAAAAATAAATCGTGTATGAGTGAAGTCAATTAGAAGAAATATACAATGTAACGTGACTCATTTATATATCAGTTATAAATAGTTTATATACAATACGAATTTGATATGACATGATTTGTTAGACACGAATTTTAATAAACGAATCCAGTATAGACAGAGTGTTTTTTAACACAAATTTGTTAAAACTCGACATGAATTTACCTTACTCGATATGCCTAACCTCAACAATATAAATACACTTTTCAAATTGTAACCAACATTACAATTTTTAAAATTCAAATTGCAAACTCTCATGTTCTTATAAAATCATATAAAGAAACATATATGTCCTATTAGTATTTATTCACACTTCAACAAAGGAAATCAATCTAACTAGAACAGATCTTTGAACCCAAACGTTTCCCTTGAATCGTCAAAACTCTGAAAAAGAGGTATGCAGCAGGTGAGCGTCATTCCAGTTTAGTATATTAATTTAATTTGCAACTTACAAAAGTTTCAGTGATTGGGATTTAAAACATTTCAATAAATTAATCTAGTGATGCATGACTCAGGAACAGGACACGAGCACTAATGGGAGGGTTTCACTCCAAAAAATTTATCAAGACTTGCCGACACTTGAAGAATTTAGGAAGCTATTCTAGGATATACATTGTCTATGGCTTGAATCGTGGTTGACCCTTGAAGAATGAAATTTCACAATTAAATGGTCCCTATAATTTCTCTATTTTGTTTCTTATTAACAGCTTACGCCAACACTTCCCATCAAGTTGGTGCCTAGATGTCTCTAATGTGCAACTTGTCAAGTGAGTTGTGGAAGTTTTTCCTGGACACTACCTTCGTGAATATGTTTGCCAACTGGTCTTCTGACTTGACAAAAAGGAATCGAATAATTTTTCCTAAAATGTTTTGTTTGATGAAATGCTGATCCACCTCAATGTGTTTAGTACGATCATGTTGGACGGGATTATAGGAGATGTCAATGGTTGCCTTGTTATCACAAAACAAGTTCATTTCAGAGCTAGGAGCAAAGCCAATCTCAGTTAACATCCTTCTAAGCCAAAGAAGTTCGCAAAGACCCTCAGCCATTCCTTAGAATTCAGCTTTAGCACTAGATAATGCTACTACTTTTTGCTTCTTGCTTCTCCATGTAACAAGATTACCTCCTACAAAAGTGAGGTAGCCTGAAGTGGATTTCCTATCCGAAATATTTCCTGCCCAGTCAGCATCCGTGTAGCCATCAACATTCAGATGATTATTCATGGAGAACATGAACCCTTTTCCAGGAAAGGACTTTAAATAACGAAGAATCTAAATTACCGCATCCATATAATCTTCACTAGGACAATGCATAAATTGACTCACTACACATACAACGTAAGCGATATCCGCGCGAGTTTGAGATAAATAATGAGCTTATTAACTAACCTTTGGTACCTCCCTTTATCAACTGGCACCTGATTTGAATATTCTCCAAGTTTATAATTTTGAACAATTGGATTATCAGTTGGCTTACACTCTAGTAATCCTAATTCTGATAGCAAGTTTACCACATCTTTTCTTTGAGAAAGAAATATGCTTTGTCTTGATCTAGCTACTTCAATTCCCATAAAATACTTAAGTCCTCCTAGATTCTTCATTTCAAATTCGGTTGAAAATTGCTCTTGGAGTCTAGAGATCTCTTCTGCGTCATCCTGTAATAATCATGTCATCTACATAGACTATTAGAGCTGTCACTTTTCCTAATCGGTGTTTTAGGAAGAGGGTATGATCCGAGTTGCTTTGTTGAAAACCATATTTCCTCATAGTTAAACTAAATCAACCAAACCATGCCCAAGGTGATTGTTTCAACCCGTATAAAGCTTGTTGCAGCATTCATGCATCTTCGCCTTTGAAGATGCAGTGTGCCCTAGTGGAATATCCATGAAAACCTCTTCTTCGAGATCGTCATGGAGAAAGACATTCTTTATGTCAAACTGGTGCAATGGCCAGTCTAAATTTGCTGCAAGAGACAACAAAACTCTAGCAGTATTTAGTTTGCCCACAGATGAGAAAGTTTCCTGCTAATCTATGCCGTATGTGTGTGTATATCCCTTTGCCACGAGCCTTGTCTTGTATCGATCGTTGGATCCATCAGCCTTGTATTTAATGGAGAAAACCCATTTGCACCCCACCATCTTCTTTCCTTCAAATAGTGAGACTAATGTCCAAGTTTTATTTTTCTGCAAAAGCCTCCAATACTTCATTTATAGCTTGGGCCCAGTTTGGATCTAATAAAGCTTCTTCAACGCTACTGGGAATATGGCACCAGGATAGCTTATGTACAAACGCCTTGAGAGGTTCGTATAATCTTTGAGTAGACACATAGTTGGCAATTAGATACTTGGATCTCTTTTCTTCCACGTCTGAAGAGTATCGATTTGGTGGCTTGCCACGATTGTGTCTGAAAGGTAAAACATAATCTGTAAAAGTATCGAAGTCGTTTGCATGTGAACGTGTGGTAGGAGAGCTTACCTCAGGAATATTCTCAGGAGAAGGGTTTTCAGGTATTGAGGAGTGAGGGGATTCATTTCCAGAGGATTCTTTAGATTCTGCACTTCTAGATTCCGAGGATATAGATTCGGCTCTTATAAACATATCAAGTCGTGAAGACATCTCAACATTCGGCTCTATTATTTCGTTTCCATCATTTTGTTGTGCCGAGTTATCTTCAAATCTTGGCCATTCAGCACCCCACCAATTTGGCACTTCATCTCGGAGCTCCCCCTGAAGAGATGAATTGGATGGTGATGGAAAGAAAGTCTCTAACTCAAGAAAAACAACATCCGTCGTGATGTAGGTACATTTGGTGATGGGGACCTAGCACCGATAACCTTTTTTATGTAAGGCATACCCCAAAAAAAGACAACACACGACGCACAGATCCAACTTAGTGGTTGTAACTGTAGCACTTCACTCTGAATCTTATCCAGCCGGTCATCCAATCCGCGAGGAAGATGTAAACTCTATCTTCCTGTAGGATTGAATTATATTTCTGGATGTCATCAGCATATTTCATTGGGTTAGGACGACGGAAATCAATTTTTTGCCACAAGTCTCGAAGATTATTGTAATATTTTTCAATGGATCCACCAGGTTGTCTCATGCGAGTCACACGATGCCAGAGATCATATACTTGAGAAGTATCAGTCCCATCAAAATAAGTGGTAGCAATAGGGTCCCATACTTGACGATAGTGTTCTCAGTTTGCCATCTTCGAAAAGATGGATCTGCATCTGGATGTTGGGTAGAGTCTCCATTAATATATCCCAACTTGGCTTTGCCAGAGATATACATCTTAACAACCTAGGACCATAAGGCATAGTTGGAGCCATCCAACTTAATATCAATTGGGACAGTCGAAGAATCAGTAGGCTGTGGGTGTGGTGAGGTCTGGGCTTTGGTCAAGACTTCTGTCATCTTGGTCATCCAGTCGTCAAGAATGGGTTCAGCCTGGGGGCTGCGATGTTGCATCAGATCAAAGGATTCCGCCGTGGATTCTGAGTGATCTGGGGTTTTCTGATCAACGAGTGGGTGGAGCAGAGATCCTAGGACCATGCTCTGCTACCATCTCAAAAAAGGATTTTTTCTATTGTATATTTCTCTAGAACTAAATACAAAGATATATATAGATTCAGAGATGAAGTTTAGGGAGCTGTTCTAGGCTATACATTGTCTATGGCTAGAATCGTGGTTGACCCTTGAAGAATGGAATTTCACAATTAAATGGTTCCTATAATTTCTCTATTTTGTTCCCTGTTAACAGCTCACCCCAACAAAAAACTCCATGTCAGTACCTTTCAAGGTATAAATATTCTAAAAGGTTGGGTTTCAGCTACACTCTTGTAACCCAGTTTACATCGGAGCATTCATATCCTCTCAACTAAACACCGGTATTTAATAAAACTGAAAGTTGAAGTTTGAAAATTGAAAATTGAAGTCTAAAAACTGAAAATTGAATGCTAAATTTATGGACCGTTTAGTATTCACTAAAATTTAAGTACTGAATTGAACTAAGTTATTTAATAACTACATAGAGCTGGCGTCTGAAAATAAATTGATTTTCAAATTTATCCTTCCACCCGTTTAATTTGAAAATATTTATTAAATATGTCATAACATATATCATAATCATTATTATCATAATATAGTTTACATTTAACAAACATCTGATAAAAAAAATAACAAATAACTAACTAATAAATAATTGAATAACAATAAGTGAACAATCACAACAAGTGAATAATAGCAAATTGAATAACATAATAAATGAAAAATAACATTTGATCAAAAAAAAAAAAAGAACAAACTAATAAATAATCAAATAATATTAAAAAATATAATAAATTATATTACAATAACAATATGTGTGTGTGCGCGCATGCAATTCATGTGGGTGGGTGTGCTGGGTGTGCATGTGCAGTGTTTGTGTCTTTGTGCGCAACCGATACTTAAATTCTTTTATTTTTTCTCTATATTTATAATTTGATTTTGAATATGAATACAAATATATTTATTGTTTACCATTTTTTATTACTTTGTGTCTTCAAACACCGACAATAACTACTTCAATTATATTTTAGTAAATAGGTATATGTTCCCTACACTAATCAATAACTACCACTCTATATAATACAATAATTAGCCAAATGTAAGAAAGTTAAGTTCACTTTGCTCACTTCATATTTTATTATTGGATGGTGATATCACGTGATAATACTGACGTGATATCAACTGAATTTAATGAAACATACAACCAGTTCAAAAATAAAGTAATTCACTGTTATAGTGCAATTTTATTGTTCACTGGCCAAAAATATGCGCACACATAATAAATTAGGAGTTAATATGGTTTCACAAGAAGAAAAATCTGACTGGATCGAATAAAACTATTGTCTTTAGACACTCCTTATGCGACCGGGGTGGAACCAGAACCATCATACAGTATCTGGTTCTCTTTCAAAAGGTTAAATTTTGTACACTCTAGCAAGTGCTTAAATGATTAAGACATACCGAATTCTGATAATGCTGATTGAAAAAAAGCTGAGAACGCCTGGGATGTACTCTGATCGTCAGCTTTGATCTTTATTTGTGCTTTACATGATGACGAGTTGACTATACACTCTACAAGAAAGGTAGCTGATGATTCCTCTGCCATTTGCGCGAAAAAGAAGAACTTAAAATTTGGAGCTTGACCACCTGAAGCGATGCAGTGGATAGAATGACCTTGCATGTGCTTGAGAAGGGCTTGAGGAGTCATCAATGCAGCTGCTCCTTGTGGGTTTATGGAACCTTCCTGGAAAAGCAGAGAGAAGAAAAGAAAGGAAAGGAAAGTGAGGTATGATCCATCAGACAATTAGGATACATGGCACCAAGAAATAATGTTTCAATTTTTCAGAGAGGTTAAAAGACTTGCAGAAAAACATGTCCTCAAGGCAAGCTGAAGAAAAATATGTACCAACCAGTGCAACTGCATAAATACACATGTAGAAGCTACAAAGTTAAATAAACTCATCCTTGTAGTCGCAGCAAAATCATAGGCATATTTTATTTTTCTGTTTGAAAAGAGATGAAGCAAAACCGAGTTACCTGTAGCAATTCAACAGTTAATAATTCGATTAAAATCTCGTCTATTTTTCGTTTTAAGTAATCAAAAATCTTTATCATGCTTGAAGCTCAAGGGGGAAGAAAGACAATACTTCTGTTTTCTAAGCTCATCAACTTTCTAAATACATTCAACAAGAAAGATTTTGGATCTTAAAAACAGAAAACATAAAAGTAGCAAGCAGCTGAAGCTTTCTGGTTAAACAGTGCAACAAGACAGCTAATTAAAGATGGTTCTTGATGAACAATTTCGCAAAAGAACTCCACTTCCATTGCTATTTATATTTTAAGATACCTTGTAATTAACCCCTTTCTCCTCTGTAAAAATAGTAGGAAATCATCTAAAACGAAGAAAAAATGAAAATTAAAGAGACAGGCTTCTCAGTAGTTTCCTTGAAGTGGTTGAGAGCACCACCCAGGATCCCTAATGCAATGTTCCAAGAATATGTTATTCACGTAGGTTGGGAAAATTAAACTGGAAAAGCGAAGAAAGCAGCAATTACCAATATTTGTTTTGCTAAGGGTCTATCTGGAGAATAACACGTTAGTCTGGCAGATTGGAGCAGCCATTATATAAAGCTTCCCATTTTTTTTTTATATATAAAGCTTCCCATCATCCACTGAAAACATAGCGCAAGTCATGTTTTTTTTTCCTTTTTTGTTAAACATGTATACAAGTTTGCTTCAAGAGACCAGTCAGCAGACAGACTCAATTTCAAACATTCTGAAGATAGGACAAGTTCATGGTAGGGGCATTTCATTTTCCATGCATATAGATGCACGATATATATACATCAATCAATTGTCAGATATAGCGATTTTATAAAATTTCAAGCTCCTAATCACTAATGTCTGCAGAAACTCAGGTTTGTTAAACTGGCAAGTGGCAAGGACTAGGGACCAGATTCAACATGATCACTTCATTACCTCTAGCAATTGATGTATGGTAATAGCTTATTCCAGGAACAAGCCAGAGAAAGTTCTGATTGACTTAGATTGAGTCTTGGTATTATATTAATAATCTCCACATGCAGCAGATGCAAATGCAAACCACAAACGTGTTTGGTTATAATATTCTCGTGAGAAGTAAAAAAACATTGCGTATGACACTCAGATGATGCAGAAGCAAACAAGGTACATGAAGATGTAAAACAAAAAAAACACAATCATGCACAACTACATGCATACATGAGAGAGAGAGAGAGAGGCGTAACCAGTGGGTAGAAATAGTTAACTTAAACATGTAATTTCAAAAGCCAACCTGTGATATGGATATTGGCAGTTGTCGCCATTTCTGCTGAAAACTTTTTGGATCTAGAACAGCTTTAGAATTAAGCTTCAGAGGAGGAGAAGGAACAGAACTACGTGCAACTGGCAATCCAAGACCAAGTAGATCATCAATTGCAAAGCTAGCCGGAGGTTCGTTTAGTGGTAATGTTTGGTCTAGAGATACAAGCTCTGACTGAGTCTCTGATGCAGCCAGGGGCACAGAGCCATCATGTATATGAGCACTGTATGCAGAACCACCATGAGTAGGACCTCTAGATTCTTCTTTCTCTGAAGTGCTCAAAAGCAGATCCTTGTCATTTGCCTCAACTCGCTGGGATGAAACTATGTTATCTGCAGATTCTGCCCCAATAGATAAGCTCCCTAGTTCTTCTGAGAAAGCAAATGGTCCTCTGTGTTCCTTATCGGTAAACATGTACGAAGGCTGCAATTTTTTTTCCCATTCAGTTAACTTTGAACTTAAAACAAATTATATACAGACTTGGATGCAAGGTTGGTATACAATTTTTAAACTTGTGATGTGTGTGTAGAAGTTTTTAATGTCCTCCACAACAATCAAATGTATTATTTTCCCACTGTCATTTGTCTTTGTAAGAAGTTAGAAGGGGAGCACATTTGCCACATAAAATATTGGAAGAAACAGCTAAGGTTCAAAGTTTCAAACTGTCCTATTTCACATTTTCTTCATAGAATGTGTTGTTATTAAAAGTCGTAATCACTAATCATAATCGTTCAACAATCAAAGAGGAGGTTATCTGGGTCTAACATCTCAGGCTAGAAGATGACGTACCTTCTGGTATACAACAGAGAGACTGTTAAATTCATCAAATATGCGATCTTTGATTTCACTACTCTGTGTGTCGGCAAAAACTGAAACAGCTTGCTTTGGAGGGTCCACCACTTGTTCTGCTACGGATACATTGTATTGCAAAAGCCTATAGTAGAATAGGGCTCGATCATGAACATCCTGCATTTCAACTAGAAGCTTTAACACATCCTTGCACAAACTAGTGCAAAGCTAGCTTCAAGTCAAGATTTTCCATCTTTCCACATATAAAAAGGGAAAAAAAAAAAAAAAAGCTTTCCAGAAAATGAATAAATCCAGCCCAACCTGATGAAAATCAGAAATACCAGCAGCCAATGCAGCTCCCAAGGCTTTCTGAGTCTCTGGTGGTCTTCTCAAGAAACACTTCATCACAGCAGTAAGAAGATGTAAACGAACCTGCAGAACAACAATAATAATCAGTTGTACAATGGATGCATTAAACAACAAAATTCACTGCAACCATACAGATTCATAGAGAAAAAATCAGGCTATTAAGTGAGATAAAGATGATAAAAGCTCAGAACAAGTTGACTTTCTAGAGAATGAAGAAAAGAAAAATAAAACTGCATCGTAGGTAATACATCTTGGAAGACAATAAGTGCGATAGAAATCGAATTGCAGAAAATGATATTAGTTACAGATGTCTATGCCACAATGCGGTAGGGCTTCGGAAAGCTACCATGCCTAGTTCACCCTCTATTTCAAAAGAGCGGGGTTCATATTGGGGTGATGGAACTCGGCAAGCAGGCTTTTCAAAAATCTATCATGATTAGTTCAGCATCTATTTCTAAAGGGCTCCGTAAAATTGCAAGATGGCAACCAGGTAAAGTTTTAGAAACATGAACGGTGTGGGGAAGGCCCACCTAATGGGGCCTTTCGACACGTATTCAAATAACATCGACTGAGGAAGCCTGGAGAAGGACAAAGGGCAGTTGCCTATTTAACCTCATGTTTATTTAGAAGCCTACGACATTGAGACAGTAAAATGTCTGTTTGATGTTTTTTCTTCAGAATAGGACTGCCCTTTAAAGTTTAACTGGAAAGTTGAACCCAACTCGTTAGACTCACACTTTCCCATATCTGAATCTTTTTTTCCAACGGAAGAGCAGGAAAGCTACTGTAATGGAAAAATAACTTGCAATGCATGGAACACAACATTGAAAAACAAAAGTAAGAGTCGTCTGCCCTATCCCAACAACCCGATGATATTGAGCTCTATCCGGATACAAAATGTAACAATTTGGAGCAGCTGTCTGAATAATATTGTGAGGTTTTATGTGTCCATGTAATGATTGGAATTTTCAACCAAAAATGTGGAATCCCTCAACTCCCACAAGGTGGCTCTCTCTGTATACTTAGGAAAAGTAACTGTTTGACATGGGATCTTTTGATTCATAAAACAATGTGTAATGTGTGAGGCGGCCAGCAAATCAGCAAACCACTTGCACTTCCCTTGTCTGATAAGTGATGGAGTTCTGAGATTTCATCTCCACTACTTTCATGAATTCATGTAAGGCCTCTGTCAATCTTAAAATTGCTTTTAGAGCCTTGGATCGAGGCTGTAACAAAAGGGTTCAGACCACTTGGAGAAGGATTCCACATGCATAGTGCATTTGGGAACAACATACAGTTGAAAAGCAAAGGGGCCAAAAGAGGCCCAAGCAAAGAAAGCTAGAATACCCCCACCCAAAATACGAAAAAAAAAAAAAATAAGAACTAAAATGAGAGCATGCAACTTTGTTACCTCTGAAGAGTGTTCTTCATCCCAGCTCTCAATCATACTTTCTAATATGTAGGGAGCGTCCTGCATGTCTTTAGCATACTCCCCTAACATCCATATAAGAGCTGCCTTGGCTTTGGGTTCTTGAACATTTTTGCTGCTGATGTTCCCAACAACTGCTATACAATCGTGACTCCATTGCGGATATTTTCTTAGGAGATCTTTCACAAGCACCTGCATGAAGGAACTGACCAACATCATCTTACTTGGATGGCTTGAGAGCATTGTTTCATGGGCATTTAGGCAATAATTTCCTGTATCAACTTTTTAGTTCCAAGTATCTAGGATGCAGAGGTAAATAAATTACCAGAGTTTCAGCAGTCACATAGTCCTTTTCCATCTCCAGAAACTGAAGGAGCCTATCAACAATGGCATTTACATCATACTGCTGCAGTGCTATTTTCCCAACGGCCCGAATGGATTCCCGTGCCATGGGAATATCAACATTGGCAGCATATTCACATAGTTCTGTCACTGAAAAGGACTCAAAAAAAAAGTCATGCATCAGTCGGTCATTCTTGACAATCTTGTGGCCAGACAATGGGTCCCCAAACAGGATAAAACGAAGCTCAAGTCAACTTCCTCAGTGGATCATTAAATGGATAACTGGCATGGTATTTACTCACCTATTTCATAAGTATTGCTCTCATTTGCCACGGCTGTCAACATTTCAAGCTTCAATTTCTTAACATAAAAGGGTTCATTGTACTGGCAATAGAAGTGTTTGTAGTCCAAAGAAAAAATGAAAGGTGCACGCATCACCAAAAGATGCAGATGGCTTAATATAGCATATGATTGCTCTGGACTGCCTGAGCTCACTAGTGTGAGCAGAGGGGCTTTGATACGTTCATATACCTAAAAAAGAACTCGCATTATTATTCAACATCTGAAATATAGCCGCCAGGTGAAACAATAGAGTTCAGTAGCCTCCAAGATGATAAGTACGAGCCATAAAATAATACAGCAAATTTAAACAGATAAACATGATGGCAGCAGTATTTCACAAGAACTAGAAAAAGGAATGCAGACATAAAGCATATGTTCAATAGAATCAATACCAACAGAACTGTAATTGTACCACATAACAGGAAAAGAATACTTCTTGACTACGATGCTCTCATAAAGCAGTTAGCATGGTCTGAAGCCCAGTAACAGCTGGCAATAAAGTAACTCGTACACACGCAAGGTTGCAAAGATGCATCACTATGAATGGTAACAAGCAGCGTGGTGTAGTAATTATAAATTGAAGACTTTGGGGTTTTGACAGGATGTGGTAAGTATGATTTAGACTGCTTTATAACGCAATAATTTCTGAAAGATAGCCCTATATATTTTCATCTCTGGTTTCCAAATATAGTCTACAAACTAAGAAGTACGGATAAGGACATAGGACATACACAACCAAACAGTTTATTAAAAAAAAAAGGACACAGCAAGGATACAATAATGCACATGAATTATGAACATATAATAAATGATTAAACTTGTTTAACTCAAACCAGATATAAAAAAACTTAACAATTTATAATCAAGTACAACAACATTAACCATCTGTACCCTCAGAAATTACTCAGGTTCACATTATCATTGCAAGATCAACACAAAGTCATGGAACCAAAATGGAAGGAAACACTTTAATAAGAGAGAATAAGGACTTTAGCGTGAAAGGTATCTCATCAACAATTACAAGAGGCCACTGGAACATGACAGGTCATCGGATGTTATGTCGTGTGAGATACCAGTTCCAGTTTCTTCTCTTTCATCTTCCTATTTACCCTTTTTTACACCTAATAATTGTGAATTCGCAACTTCTTCCTTTTTTCTTCTTAACTAGTTTTTTATTTCAGTTGCTACTTATACAAAAGGCGTTTACATTTCAAATTTGACTCCTCTTTTTTTTCCAAAATTTTAAAATTGCATCTTAAATGTGTTCCCATCGTGTCCAAGTTTCAAAAATATCCAGACACTTCCACATGTCCGGAATGGTTCCGTATCTCTTACATGTCCAATACGATTTGCAAGCACTGGGAGAGGTGTTTATGCTTTGTTGTATATACACATTGCAAGAAGCAACAGACAGGTTAAAGGCCCAACTTATTCTTATGGCAGATTTCAGCATGGGACAGCCTCCAATAGTACATCCTTCTCTGACCTTTCTCCATAACAGTGGGGATGGGAGAAAAAATCCTGTTCTTAGTGGGTTATACATGCTTCATTTTTTTGCGAAGAAACTGGATAATTTGTCAGTTCAATTACAAACAACAAGGTCAGGATATCAAATTTAACTTAAAAGAAGATAGAGGTGGCCATTGTCGATTGTCCCTCGCCAAGATATCCAAGCATGCCCTAGCGGTGGTGGTGTAGGAATTTGTTATTTTCAGGGTTGCAGCTTAGTTTGAAGAGGGAGAAAGTTGTGGCCACCGAAGCATGATATAATCTTGAGACAGTAGGCATCAACTCCTTGTTTTTTTTTTTTTTTTTGATAAAAAGGCACCAAGTCCTTGTACTCTCAACCAATTGATTCCTCGAAGTTCATCTTTGAAAATTGCAGGAAAAAACCTCAATATACCATAAAAGAAATCCTAGGCTTTTCGGCATCACAGTATGGCTCATTGTGAGTGATCAACTGGTTAGAAAAATTCTTCACCAGGGGTACTCTGTGTCAGTTTATCAAGAGCAATATCTCTTGCTCTAAACATAGGACATATATAAGAAGGCCGATCTCGGCCAACTCTTTTGCTTCAAGCAAACTACTAAAACCAGTAATTCTGATCCAGGTACAGGCGAAATTGTACGCATCCATCTACATATTTACAACCTAATTTTGTCAACTCCTTTCCTCATCTAGTTCCCAACCATCTACTATCAACAGCACTCAAGAACTTTCTGCTGCAATTTTTTCCCTTCATGATGCTTTCTTTAATTCTGTTTCCTCATCATCCTTTTCGTCGCTAAGAGGATTCCCTTGACTGGCTATTAATCAACATAAGCATATATGACATTTTAGAAGTTCAGAAGCAGTTTGGAAATATGCCAAGGATTCATATAGATTTCAAAAAACCAGAAAAACAATGAATACAAATATTCTATAACGAGGCTTTCCAATTTCAAGGAGATAAAAAGCATAAAAGTAACTCATTAAAAATAGATTCATGATACTGTAAATCAACAACATTGCATGCCTGCAAAGAATGGTGAAAATGCAAATAAAACCAATGATAGAGATCCGGTCAATATTGTTAGAGAATCCAACCCAAAACCAATTGGAAATGGGTGGAGTGGCCCCTCAAGTATATAAACCAACATTGGTTGTCCTAAATATTTGATGTGAGATACAAGCTCTATAACACCCTCCCTCATGTGGGACCCGGATTCGCACGTGGGGTCAAAAAATAAAAAAACAACTATGCATACCGGAAAATTCAAATGGGTAAGAGACTTCGCCCACTGAACACCCAAGGCCCAACTTTGATCTCTTGTTAGAGCATCCAATGCAAAATCAATTGAAAATGGGTGAAGTGAGCCCTCAAGTATATAAACCAACCTTGTTGGTCCTAATTATTCAATGTGGGATACAAGCTCTCTTAACAAATATAAAGTTTCAACATTAACCAGCATGACAAATTACTAAAAGAACATGATGATAGTTACCTGCTGATGGACATCAGTCATAGACAATGTCAACTGTAGGAACACTTTAATGGTTGCTAGGACAACAGCACCATTTGCATGTTGAAGTCTATCTTCAAGAAGATTCATAATGTCAAAGACCTCATTGCTATCGGAGGGTATGTATTTAGCAACCAATTCAAGAACTACACATTGCGACCATTCACTATATTCCTTGATCCTGCAATAATCACGAAGGAAAGTTTAAGGCCTTCTTGTTTCATGGAAAATATCCAAGAGGCAAAGAACTGCTAGCAGAAAAGGGGAGCGGGGACAGAGAGAGAGGATAATGAAAAAATATTCTCCAAAGAGATATGTGCAATTTCCCGATCTCAAAGCTTCAGCAACCAGAGTTGCATTTCTTAAGAAGAACAAAAATTTCCCTACGTGCACCCTGAGAGAAGGTGGATAACAAAGAAAGGAAAAAAGAAGAGGAAGTTCCAGAATTTAAAATATTATTCTGGAAGCCCATTTCCAATTAGCCCCTTAGATTCTGCTGTGGTTACAACTCTCACTGCAGCCCTCCCTCCCCACGGTTTAATCTTACTGTTCTTATGTCTTAACGAGGTCAAATAAAAGAAGTGTTCTTCGTTAGTCAAGGACTATACAAGCTCAATTGTTCATCGTAAAGTAGTGGTGTTTGGACTGTATATCTTCAGATATCCCAAGAGGTTTGTATCTGCAGACTGTAAAGACATCTCTAAAGCTGCTGGATGATGAGTTCCGCTATAATGCCTCTAGGACCCAAGTCTGCATTTTCATTCTTAAGTGGATCCCTGATCCGTGGTTGCCATAGGTCTCGATAGTTGATATTCATGCACATTTCATACATCTGACTTTCATAACTTTTTCCCCCCTTTTGGGTTATGCTCCAACGATGATCCAATCCAACAATATGTACACCAATGATCCAATCCAAAAATCAACCGAAGTCAACAAAAGACACTACTAAGATCCAGGATGGACCTTATTGAGCAAAAAGAAAAGAATGAACTAAACAGAACATAGCTTAAAACAGGGAACTCCAAAGTCCAAATCCTCAAAAGACCTCTTGTTTCTCTCCCACCAAATGGTTCACAAAGTCTAAGAGTCAACTCTTTCCCAATCTAAGATCCACTCCAACTAAGCAATAAAATCCTCAACCAACCTCGGCACCACCTTATTACTACTTAATATATCATGCTTGTCCAAAGACTTACAATGGGTTTTAAACAATAAGTGGCCAAGAATAATACTGAGTAAAACAAAAAAGTATATGAAAGGAAAAAAATAGAAAAGAATGCAACATTTTGTGCCTATGATTACCAAACTTGCTGCATGGTCACCATTCTGCTGAAATCACACATTTTTTCTTATTCATGAACAAAGAAAATGTCCTCATGACTTGTGCAATTTGCTTGTCAACCCTTATTGCCAATTGTTTCATCAACCAAGGAACAATACAGACGAGTTTTCTTTCAATAAAGATCGTGAAAGCAATTCAAATTCATTTACTAGTTTCAATAGACACACTCCTGATAATGTATAAATCAGTGTGCAATATAATAAAGCATGCAACGAAATAAAGGCCTTTAACAAGACCACATTTTCAGGAAAGTAGCACTTCAATAAAATTCTTAGCATCCTATCAAGCCACAATAATTACCCAAAGCAACTGAACCTGCAAGAAAATCATGCCAAGACATGATTTTCATATTCTGATGCTTGTGACAAAAATCATACCGATTCAAAAGGTAATATATAATTTCTTTGCCTAGCAAGGCTTCTTTTTCTATGGATGCTTCTTCGGATTTACTTGCCTCTAAGCTCCAAATTTCTTGAAGGGAAGATAAACAGTTTGCAACTACCTGACATGAAAAAGATAATACAGTGATCAATAAAACAAATAATGAAATAAGTATTAACTTCCATACAATAACCATTTGAACTTTGACAAAAAATTAGCATACCCAAAAAGATACTGCAGTAAACTGAGTATATATCACACTGACATCTAACATACAAGTCGATAAAAATTTCAACTAAAGTTTTACATTACTTAAACATCTATGCCAGATAGCACTTATACCAACTTGATGGATGAGGGTTAATGGAATTGACATGTCTCGCCCTAGATAGAACCACAAAAATACACCTCTTGGACTATGCTGTTGTGAATTACTCCAAGGGTATTTGGCAGCTCACCACACAATGCATTAGAGGCTACAATATTATTTTTCAATTTCTTTAATGCAATGAATGGATCAGCTAGATTGGCCACTGGTTGAGAATTTGCACAAGTAATTCATCTAGCTGCCAAAGCTTTGTGGACGTGAAAATATCCTGACCTGAGCATCTGGGTCATTAAGCATCAAATGCTTAAGCGTTCCAGGGAAATCCTCATCCACACAAGTTGATGCAGATATGTGATACAACTTCAAAACCCCAACCACAGCAATCATTTTCACATAATTACTTCCATCTTTCAACCCTGATCGCAATGGATCCACCAAGTATTCCACCAAATTGGCTACACGAAGTGAGCACAGACTCCTCAATGCCAGCCCCCGAATCATTGGGTCCTCATCTTTACAATCCCTCTGAAGAAAGTTAATCGTTAACAGAGCAAGTTCAGGATTGTGCTTCGCATAATTCCCAACATACAAGTAACACATTTTCTTGAGAACAATGTCCGATGTTGCCGAGCACATCACCATTTCACTAAACACTGATGACACATCGACCCCGACAGTCATATGTGAGATCACCTTCTTAAAGAGCTCTCGCTTCGAGTCATCTGTCCCTGGGGCCCGGCTCCCTGCAAGCTGCCGGAGTTGCAATTTCAGATCTGAAACTTCCCCTTTTCTGGTAGAATCAAAATTAGGGTTAGGATTCGGAAGATCGTCAGATTTAGTGCATTCATGTGTTCCCGTGCGAGGGAATGAGACAGAGAATCTGATCATTTTCTCGATTTCAAGATTCTCTGATCTTTATGAACACATAGCAGTACATATATGTTTATCAATGTAGAGATTATGGGTGAATTTGAGGTTTTGTTGGTAACCTCAGGATCATTCAAGCTCTATACACAAACAACATGTGAGTGCAAAATAAACAATTGTTGCTGAACTGAGCATAATTCAAGCTCCATGTACAGTACATGGAGGGGGGGGGGTGTATATGCGAATCTAATGAATTTTTCAGTCAATTTTGAATAATTCAATGCAGACTGAGCGTGATTTCATTATTTTTCTGGGCTAATTTAGGATGAATAGTTCTCTTGGGAGTGTGTGCTTGTTTGTAGTGTTTGGCGATTACGGACTTTTCCAGTATCTTTCTTGAGTTCTCCTCCTGGAGTATGTGGAGAGAGAGAAAGAGAGAGTTATTACCCGGAGGGTTGAGAAGGTGAAGGAGATCGCTGAGATTGAGCTGGAGGAGCCATGACTCTCAGCTCCACGCAACCACGAGAGAGAGAGAGAAAGAGATTCTTTGCTGCTCCACTGGATCTTGAAGCGATTCAGTGTAATGGATCTTGTTGCATAGAGTTTAGAGATTGTTTGTGTAGCGACAAAGGTTGTACCTTCGGAAAATTACTCTGAATTCCCCATAAAATTGCCAAATATTATCACTAATTCACTTCCAAACTACTAAACTTTTCTTGGATCCAAAAAAAAAATTATTAAGTTGAATCGCATTGAGCTTAGATGAGTTAAGTATAACCTTGAACCAAGATACAATAATTGCAATTTTACATGCTAATTACCAAGCCAGAAAATCACCTAAATTTATTGACCACAAGAGTCTCATTTATTTTTTGAATTCATTCCAATAAGATAAATTGTTTAAACTAAAAAAAAAAATAAGATACAATAAATCGTGAATAAGTCATCGTTAGACTATTGTATTAACTAAGCTCGTACCAATTTTTCTTTCTTAATCTATTCATTAAACGATTAACAACATTGATTTTGTGCATTCTTTTATTACGATCTAATATAGTTACAATTACCTGGCATGACTACTATGCAAGGAAAAATTAGAAGTCCAAACAATACTTTGCCTCACTTGAACATATTCAAAATCAAGTTCAAAAATACCCTTCATTGTTTTCATATTCCTCTCTTACACATACACTTTTTAAGACTTTACCCCATAAAATAAATCTCTTTCTTTTTTCTAAAATAATTCAATTAGCTGTTGTAATTTAATCCAGAACTATAAGGGTCTACATGTAGATTTTTAAAATGTAGGGGGATAAAGTGTTAAAGTCAAAATATCCCATTTCTCTTTTACACTGTAGTGCTGAGATACTTTCGATACTGCCTTCATCATCGGTTCATCTTCATTGTCAGCCCCATGGTTTGGAAGATACAGAGTGTGCGAAGTGTAGTGTGTCACAGTAAAAGAGAAAGACCATAGCCCTTCACCAGTGCCATTGATCTCTCTCTTTTTCTCTCTCTCACACACACGGGTCGAAAGAGATGATTCTCTCTCACCTTCCGAGATTTCATTGCCACTGCCCCATCTTCATTACTCGACATTCTCTCTACACCCAGCTCTTTCTCAGCCCCAAACCCAAACTTCACATCTCCTTCTCACTCATAACACCCAAATCTCACCCAATATCTCACTTCTCTTCAACACCAACTCTTCCCTCACAAACCCTTCTTCAAACCACCGAAAATCCTTCACTTCCAGAAGATACCCACATAGAAATTTCAGTTGAAAAGCTCTTTGTCCCACCGGATACTGATATTTCGTCCGAAACCACTCCACTTAGCACGAGGATTTTGAAGGGTTCGAACATTGTGCTCAGTAAGTATGTCAGGGATGCTCAGGTGGTCCAAGCAGAGTTTGTGAAGAGCAGTGTACGGACTGAGGATTGTCCCTCTGATGGGTTGCCGGAGTTTGCCCTCGTCGGGAGGTCGAACGTCGGGAAATCGTCGCTGCTCAATTCACTGGTGAGGCGGAAGAAGCTCGCCCTCACCTCGAAGAAGCCTGGTAATTCGTATGGCATGGCCTGGCCTTTACTGTTATCGTTGTTGTATTGTTGTTCAGCAGGAAATAGCTTTTAGTTAATAGAATTTGGCTAGAAAGCTTAAATTGTTTTTAATGGTTTACTAAATATGAGGAGACTGTCACTGGCTATTAGGATTGAATTTTATAAAATTACTAATAGTGGGCAAAGATGTTAGGCATATTTGATTGAAGGGCTATTTGAATGATAGCTTGTGAACAGGTTATATTCATAGTCATTGATTTAAAGAGGCAAAAAATTGTTGGCATCATATTTGATTTGAGGGATTCTAAAATTTTAAAAATAAACGCTTTTTCAACTCTAGAAGAATTTCTGAAAACTACATATCATTGAGCTCATAATGGACTCCAGAGCAGATCAAATTAGTATTGATGAGATTTTCTTATGTATAACAAATTTTCTTTCTTGCACACTAATGTTGCTTGTAACTGACTATCTGATTGAGCTTTCTACATACTGGTAATTCTGCTGAAATTTTGTACTACACTGATTCAAAGTATACTTACTTTGGAATTTTGAATTAAATTTGTCAAATGAAATAGTTTTCTCTATTAGTCTGCTTCATGGAAAGACTCAAGAGAAATATTGTTTTCACTTACAGGGAAGACCCAGTGCATTAACCATTTTCGAATCAATGATAGTTGGTACCTGGTGGATTTACCTGGATATGGGTATGACTGATACTGTTAAAACTTTCATTCAGTATTCCTCCTTAAGTTTAAATGTAGACACAATTACTGAATGATTTTCGGAAAACTGGCACTGTATAATTGTCTTGGTCTTAACTTACAGAACCTTATGCGTTCAGAAGCATCAAAACTGTAGAACTTCTGATTAATTTGAGGATTGATTATAACTAATCCACAAAATTCCCTAATTGGTTCGTGTTCGTTAAGACTCATCATGATGTTTCCCACTTATCCTACTTGATTCATGATAACTTTAGTATCTACCAGTTTAAGTGAGAAAAGGAGAGGGAATTTTAAAAGTTCAGGGCTTAGAGAATACCTATAACTTATATGGTTTTTCTTTTAAATAATTTTTCGTTCCTTTTTTTTTTTCTTCTTATTATGTTTTCTTCCTCTTCTTCTACACAACATTTCTTAAAGCAATGTTATCTAGAAGAAGCTAGTGTTGGAGAAAGGAAGGTGATTTTTGGATGGATGGTAATGAATCTTTTAAGGAAGACTAGGGTTTGTGGGTATAAATAGAACGGCAGGAATTGATTTAGGATAACAAAAATGGAATAACAAGTATGGTAGATTTGAATTTGTGTAAAACAGTGGTGAAATGTGGATTTTAGAGGCGCATTATTGTAATGTGTTGAGGGGTAATAGTGGACATTCATGATGAGTGTAAACTGGACCATATTTTCTGAGCAACTTACCACTATGCAAATGGAAAAATTGTCCCAGTTGCTAAGCTGGCAGCAATGTTTCTTATCTTTGAAAATCTGTGTAGAGTAAAAATATACTTTATTCGGGGACTGAAAGACTTTCAGGTTTTTTAAATCTCCATAGTGTTCTTAAAATTCCCCAACAGTCGTCATGTCATGACTTATGAGTTGATAAGCATTTTGACAGTTTGCTTTGCACCAGGGCAAATTCTATGAGCCATGAACTTGGACACAGCACAATGCTGCCACACAGTATTGCGGCAATATTTGTATTCTTTCCTTCAGCTAATTCACTTGTGTATAATGTTTCCTCAATTCATGTCAACTTTCCAAAACCTGTTCTATTTCTTGGCCATTTTATTTGTGAACTTTGTTCGTGGATAGCTATTCTGGTAGTGCCATTGAGGTGAAAACATAAGGTTCTACAATTTCATGCTACTGCGTACTATCCGATGTCCTTTGTTGCAACGCATTTCCATGATAGTGTCCTTGCTAATCATAGTTTTATATTAGTTCATCATCCAAAACTCCAGATGATTGTAAACTCAGCTGTTTTGGTTTAGTTTGTTAGTTTTGAGACCTGTCTACCACAGGACATGGTTGGAAGTTTGGAGTCATAAGATAAAACGGTCAGAAAATAGTACCAAATGTGGTAAATGTTTGTCTTAGATGTTTTATTGTGGTACTTTTCTTCCCCCTGTTATCCATTGATGTTGTTGCTTTATACTGAGTACTGACATTGTTGGCATATTAAAGAATATAAGGTGTGTGGTTTTCAGTTTAAGTTCACCCTATTGAACCAGATTTTGTAAGTTGAATTTTCAAGTTACTTATCAGTTTAACGAATGGATACAACTCGGAACAGGTATGCAGCTGCGCCACAGGAACTTCGAATAGATTGGCACAAGTTCACTAAAGACTATTTCCTAAACCGGTCAACTTTGGTCTCAGTATTCCTTCTCATAGATGCTAGCATTCCTGTTAAGCCAATCGATCTCGAATATGCAAGTTGGCTGGGTCAGAATCAGGTAATTATTTTAGCAGAGAAATTGGATGACAAGTGATTGTCTTTATTCTGCCTTTGCAGTACTTCAGTAAACTTGTCTGTTCATTTCATCCATGGGAATCGGCCGCAAGGGGCGGCGGGGGTTTACCCATGAAAGTGTTATTCAGCGGTTTTTATGTGGTCATCTGTTTTTTTCTCAAAAAGGATGAAAATGTTTCATTCATGATTTTGTTCTTGTGAAATGTTGGATTTCCTTGAGCCAGCCAATCTAAGAATGTTTCTTATGCTTTATTATGAAGTGTTTTATTTCCACTTGTTGAACAGAGTTATCATCTCATAGGTTTTGGTGATTGAAGTGTACATGTATTCTTGTTTTTCAGATTCCTATGACATTAATCTTTACCAAATGCGACAAGCGCAAAAAGAAAAAGAATGGAGGGAAAAGACCCGAAGAAAATGTGCAAGATTTTCAGGAGTTGATACGCGACTTCTTCCAAACAGTGCCACCTTGGATTATGACCAGTAGTGTTACTAATCAAGGTCGAGATGAGATACTGCTGCACATGTCTCAGCTACGTAACTACTGGCTCAAGCATTAGAAAATACAAATTAGGTCTTCCTGTCTCTCCCTTATAGGTGAGTTTACACTAAACCTTTTCTTTGTTGTCAGTTCATCTTACAAACAAATTGATCTGTGACTGAAATTTTTGACATAGATTTCAGATATAGTTTCAGCCCAAGCCTGACCATTTGACATTGGAAAAACTTTAATCATGAAATAAGCTTTTTCATAAAATTGAGATGGCTGCAGTTGATGCAGAATTTTTGAAGTTAACTTGAATTTCAATACATGTTTGTATTTACAGAAGGGAGTAAAGCATGGCTTGTGGCTTGTGGCATGTGGCTTGACTAGTGAGTGTTTATTACCACCTCAAGAAATCTATTGTCTTGTTGCAAATCTGTCATGTTAAAACCAGCTCCAACGGCCATGAAAAGGAAAGAGGAAGCAGAAAAGAAGGGGAGGGGTTAGGGAGAGTAAAAGGTTGATGGCATAGCTTGAGCACGAGTAGCTTGCAGGCTGACCTTTATCCGAGTGAGATACCATGACGACCGATGCTAGATGTCTTACGTTTTTTTGGTTTTGAAGAGGGCAAAATGTTTGCAATGATATTATTCACGATGTATTTTTATAGAAGCTTCAAATAGTTGCCTTTTCACAGTTCAATTTAGTTTGCATTTTGAAGAAACTTATTGGGTGAGTGATTTTTGATGATTATAATCAACATGAATTTGGATGGTTATGATTCAATATCTAACAGGCAGTCTGATTCATATCGAGAACGGTTCGAAGAAAAAAAATGTACAAAACTTGTTTAGAAAATTGGTGAATATTTATCTGTCCGAGTCCGAATAACATCAAGATGAGAATGTAGGAATAGTTAGCTTCTTATTTGACAAGGGCCGAGTTCATCGTCAGTGACCGAGTAAGTTCTTCACTTTTGTTTGTTGATCAAGAATGACCAAGTAATTGTCAAGTCATTTTTGTACCCATTCGCCTATGGACAAAACTGTAAAACATGCAACCCCAATGGTAACTCAAGACTAGGGATGACAGGGGACCGAGAAAAAATGAATATTCGTTTAAATTTGTCCTATTTGGACCGGATATGGATTATACATATTGGATGGTGGATGTATACAGGAATACCCGTATAAACTTGTGCTGAAGATAGAGATGGATTTATCCTTATCTCCGCCCCGCCCCCATTACTTGTTATATATATATATATATATATATATATCCCAGTAAAGCCTTAATTTACTCTCTCTATAAGTCTTCTATGCTTTTCTTCTTATTCACTGCCTCTCTTCTTAATCTACTTTCAGTAAGTCTCCATGTGTCATGTAATCTACACATTGCAAAACTGCTTAAACTCTTGCGTTTTTAAAATACAATTATTATAGTTATGTATATTATTTTTTTAGTATTTTTTAGTTTAGGCTTATTGAGTATCTCAAAGGACGATATTGTTTGATTTACTTTCTTTCTTTTAGTTAGAACTGTTTTTCATGAAATTTTCTCTCAACTATTGTTAATGCTGCCCTATGACCCTTTAGGCATATTGTGCAACAATTCTAAGGTAATTGATAGTATTTTTTTTATCTCCTAATTCAACGTTTAATCCTAACTTACATTTGCTTGAAATTGGGCTTGCGCTTGAGCGGATACAGCGGTAAGAAGGGATAGGGACGGGAGTGAAGATTAGAAATTTACCCGTGGACGGGAATGAGGATAAAAATTATACTATTAACAGAGATGGACCGGGAATGGATGAAGGCTTTTTAAGCGGGTACGGAGATGGAAACTATATCCTCCGCCAAACATGTCACACAATTCCGTAATGCAGAACCTACACTTCTTGAGCTCTGGGCCAGGCATTCGGAGCTTTACCTGCGGGAAAAAGACGAAGAAAAGGAAGAAATTTGAGGCATGATGAGCCGCGCAGCCATGCTGCAAAGCCGAACGAGTTCATGCAGTCCTGCTTAAATCGCATAGATCTCGGTTGAGTTGGGCCACTCGGATCTTCAATTACACAGAAAAGGTAAAGAAATGGGAGAAGTTGAGATGACATAAGTTGTGTTTGGGCAAATACAGATAGCCAAATCGGCCAAACTGACAGTAAGGGCGGCCATGTAACAGCAATATCATACGAACCAGTATGCAACATTACCATCACATAATGGCCGATACATACGAGAAATCAGTTACCACCACTAAATCGGTCCAAAGGCAAAACGGTAGCCCAAATGTCCATAACCTATTTGCTGTGATCTTAAATTCCTGGCTAGGACTTCCACCATGCGACATTTAGGGCATCAAACCCCAGGTTTCAAACATCTTCTAACAAATGGTGTCCGTACCAAAGTAAGCAAGTGTTATTTATACTGATGTTTTGTACGTTAAAGTGCTCAGAAAAAATTTCTTTAGTTTCCATCTTTAAGACAAAGAAGTGATCATTCACTCTATCCTATAAGACAAACAAACAAAATAATATTGTTCTTCAAAAACCTTGTGAAGCTGCTGCAGCACCCTTCTTTCTCGGAGTTGCTTCAGTACCTAACCACAAAAAAAGAGGGTAAATTAATCACTAAAAATTAAACAACACTTGTGATACATTAGAACAGAATGGTATAATTAGCAGGAATAATGTACAAAAGAAAATGGCTTACCCTCTCTGAAATTGCTCTTGAACCTGACAGCAGCATGACGGAGGTACCTCATTCGACCAGTTCCAGTGGTCTTCCTTCGGATTGCCTTCATGCTCCAGTTATCTGAAACCAAATTCAGGGAATTTAAATAATTAATATTTCCTCACATAGAAGAGGAAAGCAGGGTATTTACTCATTCATATTAAGCAGAGAAGAATCTCCAGTCAGAAAAGCCAACACTCATGATTGATGGTAACCACATACCCAAATCAGTAACAAACGTTGATGAGTAGCTGGATATTAAATGAACTAAGGATATTATGAATTAAGCAAATTAAAGATAACCAGATATAGCTGAAATAGCAGATAAATCAACATTAAATGACAAAGAAAAGCCTTTATATCTAGGAAGGCTTACATTAGTTCAATCGGTCTTGACTAGTATTCCAATTTGTTTCTCTCTCTTTAAGTTGCTTTCTTGGTGGCTCGAAGGATTGAGAGGACAAGGAAAGGTTTTTTATGGGAGGGTAGTGCTGAGGGGAGAGATCATTTGATTAGACAGGGAGATTATGTCTAGGACTAGAATTAAAGGTAGTCTTTCTGTGAATAATTTAAATACTATGAATATGAATATAGCTCTGGTTGGGAAATGGCTTTGAAGGTATCTGTTAGAGCAAAACTCATTGTGCCACATGGCTATTAAAAGTAAATATTACTTATAGGCCAAAGAGTGGGATGCTAATGAGGTTGAAAGGGGTAGTTTCTGAAACTCCTGGATATTCATTGCTTGGGATTACCTTCCTTTTCTCAAAAGACCAAATATGTAGTGGGTGGCAAGTTTGGTTTTTAGAGGATTTATAGTTTTGGTGAGTCATCCTTGGCTAGTTTATATTCTCATCTATACAATCTTTCTTGCTATCACCATATGCTCGTATTGCTTCAAAGATTAGATCTTATTCCTATCCAATGTCTTGGAATTTTGGGTTTCGTAGAAATCTTAATGATAGGAAAACTTTGGAGTTGGTCGGCCTTCTTTCTTTGCCAAGTCATATATCTTTGCATCATAGTTCTGTGGATAAAAGATGTTAGATACCCAATTCAATGGGATTGTTTTCTTGCAAATCATTTTTTGATTGCTTGATTAATGATTCTTCTCTCCCAAATTTTTATCCATCATTTAAAATTTGGAAGGCAA
Source organism: Ilex paraguariensis (assembly GCA_963454935.2). Classification (NCBI taxonomy): domain Eukaryota; kingdom Viridiplantae; phylum Streptophyta; class Magnoliopsida; order Aquifoliales; family Aquifoliaceae; genus Ilex; species Ilex paraguariensis. The sequence goes on from CAUOFW020001109.1 coordinate 109,102, forward strand.
AGGTGACTTTGAGAGTACAAGTTTGTGTATATGTGGCTGCTTATGGTAAGATCAACACAAATGATTTGCTACAAAAAAGAAGACCAACTAAATGTTTACTACCATAACAGTGTGCTATGTACAGGAATGATTGTGAGAGTGTGGATCACTAATTTTTACATTGCCCGATTACTTGGTTTATGTGGAATAAGTGTTTTGAGGTGGATGGACACTCTTTGGTGGCTCCAAGGTCCATTTCATCTATGTTTTATGTAGACTTCCACGGTTTTGGAAAGAAAAGTAAGAGTGTCACTCTTTGGAGGCTTTGCGACCAAGAATCTTTGAGGATAAGTGCGAGTGGTTGAGAGTTTATGAAATCGTATCCATTTACTAGCTTCTTTTTTAGCATTGATTCAACAGTTTGGGAAGTTTGTCTGCTGTTTGTAGTTGAAAGATGAACGTTATGTTTAGGCTTGTTGCCTTTGTGGGACTGTCATGGTTGTTAGCATAAGGATTGGACTTCTTGTCCACCCTTATTCTTTTCTTTTACTACCTATTCCTTATTTTTAACAAAATTTGTTACTTATCAAACAAAAAAAATGAAGGAAAAATAAGTCCATAATAGGAGTTCATCGTCCACCAGTAATTTCTTATATAGTCCAAAGTCCATGCCACAAAAAAATCAACTCAACCCGACAAAGTTTTCATCCCAACTTTTTTAGGCCGGCTACAAGAATCATGTTTCTCCATTATACTCTACCCAGCGACGCATTCTCGGCTAAGCTATAACACTACCTCATTCAAAGTTAATTTCAGTGTACCTTTGACTTCTTGCATTAACATCCAATATATCAAATCAGTTCTCTTCAGTAGTGCATTACTAAGTTTTCCACAAATATGTTCGAACCACTTAAGACGATTATGGCTTAATTTATCTCTTACTAGTGGTAATCCAAGCCTAAAGACACAGTGCAATATAAATGATTTTAAGTGGAATATCGGCAGCCGAGTCCATTTGAGACTGTTGAATAGCCTCCAAAATAATCAGTCACATCCAACATTAGCCCATAACAAATCTTATATGTGACCTGAGCTTAAATGCAAAATTACAACAATGACTCATTTGAAGGGACGTCCAAACACAACCTTAATGCATCCAGCAATTTAATTAAAAAATTTCTGACATTTTCTCAGGATTTAGACACTGAATCCCCTTAATTGACCAAAACAAGAAAATGGAATCAAACAATGAACATTAAAAACTACATCGACACGGAATACCAAGGAAATGGAACGAAGAGGGGAGAGAGACAGAGAGCTCACATTTCCTGATCCGAGCAGCAGGATAGGCACAAGCGGCGCACCTGCTCTTCTGGATGTGGAAGCTACGACGGTCACATCTCACACACAGTGTGTGTGTCTTGTTCCTCCTCTTACCAAAGCTTCCCGTACCTTTACCCTGAAAATCAAACCAACACAACATCAATTGTACACATAATTGCTTGGTTTGTGGAGAGAGAGAGAGAGAGAGTAACATACCATGATTGGAGGTGGAGAAACCCAAGATTCTTCGAGACTCCAAAGACTTGGCTGGTTAAAAATCGCTTCAATTGAAACATTTTGGTATTATACGCAGCTCGCCCAGTGAACCAGGGCTTTTCGGATTGTTGCCAGTTGGGTTGCCCTGCAAAGACTCTGTGCATTCGTGCGTATTTTATCATAGGCGGGTCGGACCCTGTACTGTTGAACTGGATCTCGGTTAACCAGGCCTGCCCAGATTTTTTGGACCCACATGTGTAGGCCTGTGTTGTCTGTCTTGATTGTTGAACCATCCTGGGAGAAAAAGAAAGGCCCAGGGCCTTCTGGAGGAGAAGATTTGGGCCAGATCTAATGAGCCTTTTTTACGTCCTAGATCAAATAAATAATGAACTATTAACTAAAACTTTAGGATGTCAGAGAATGTTTGGCATAAATATTAGTCCACGTTAACATGTTTTCCTCATGTACACTAGACTTTGGGTCAATCAATCACATACAAGTATTATAATAATTAGGCCACGACGTAATTCAATCAAGGATCTCTCAATCTGATTTCATGTTAAAAAATATATGAACAACAAACTTACTCTCAATTGTGTCCGACGCAGACGAAAACAAAGACAAAACTCCTCACCTCATCTCAGGCAAAGACGAACATGAAAATTGACTGTGTCCGACATCATCGCCCTTTATCAAGTATAGAGTTTTTTTTTTGTTACAGGCCGTACAGGCTTGCACCGTGATTTGAGTTGATCTAGAGTTTCTCCTCAAAGAGATAAGGGTGTTTAGCCCTTATAGGATATGAGAATGAATTGAACCTTAGATCTCCGAATTACCAAAAGACAAGTTCAACCACTGAATCATGTGTGTATGTGTGGTGTATATGTGGATTTGTGTGTGTCTGTGTGTAATTACCTTTGTGTGTGTATTTGTATGTGTAGATCACTCTGTGTGTGTCCCAACAAGAACATCTCTAATTGTATTTTGAGGAGCAACGTATTTGATATTCAAATATTAATCAAAATAACCACAATAAAATATTAACCAAATACCAAACATATTTTTTTATTAATAATTACCCGTACTTGAAAACACTACATTATTCGTAAAAAATTGTAAATATTTGTTCATAAATAAAGGTAATGTATAATACAATTTTAACAATATAGCGATCAAATTGACATTGTTCAACCTATATGCATAACATATATAATCAAACATTTATATAACGAAAGTCACGCTACAACTACTACAACATATTAATTCAAAAATCTGAAAAAAAATATATATAATTATTATTGATCAAACATCCATAATTTCAACATTTTTAATAAATTTTATCTCAAATTTCAAAAAAAATATAACTATTCATTTTTCTGCATGTTTCTACTTAAAGTTCATAACATTATCTCTGCATCATTTTTTCAGTGTGAGTTCGTGTAATTTTTGTGAGGAAATCATACAAAAATTTCACGCGAATTATCGTAAATATAAAAAAATTTGTTGAGAAATTAAGATCAGTTTCTATTTAAGTTTAATTTAAATATTCGTCAAATTCAATCGAATTTAAGTTTACGCAATAATTTATACTTTATACTCGACATTCAAATTCAGCTCATTTCGAATCTTAATCATAATCACATTAAACTGATATTTGAATTTAAGTTCGACTCAATTAACACTTTTTTTTAAAACCTACAAACTAATTCTTATATGTTCTCCTTCATAGTGACACCCTATTTTTTTTTTTAATTTAATTATTCTTTATTATTTTTACAATCAAATTCAATTTGATTTCAACTTGAATTCTCGTAAAATTTAAATAAAATTAAGTTTGAGTAAGAATATATATTTTATAGACGACAATCAAATTCAGTTCAATTCGAATTATAATTATAATTACTTCAAACAGATAATCGTGTAAAATGAAAAGATTATTGAAATTTTTGGGCAAAAAAAATTTTGGAAGAGGAATTTCAATCGTTTAATCAATAATTTTAAAATAATCTAAGCCGCGAAAAGTTTAAGACAGGCAATATTAACTCTCTTATTATATAGATATATCATAAATTCAAGGATCAAAATCTTGTGTCGACACGTTCGGACGTTTGGGAATTTCAACACTCTGATACGAAACAGTGGTTGAATTCCTAAATTCCAATATTTCGGTCGAAATAGCACTGTTTCGGACCATTTTCAGTCGAAAGAGTGGAAAGATTAGTTCACTCCAGCCAAAAGAAAAAAGAGAGGGGCTCAAAAAAGCAGATTCCACAAGTCGCAATTCACAGCTCCAAGCCAAAAAAAAAAAAAACAGAGAGAAGAAGGAGAGAAAGGCACCAGACAGAGAGAAATATAGACCAAAAATTGAAAAAGTTACTGTAACTTACCTCCTTCACTCCAAATTTGAGCAAATTCAGCTATTATCCAAGCGATCTAGGGCTTGGGAGTTGTCTTGTCTTCATCGCTGTGACCATGAGCTTCCACCGGTCCACGATTATGTTCTCTTCTTCTTCTTCTTTCTCTTTCTCTCTCTCTCTCTCTCTCTCTCTCCTGCATCACCCAGATCGCCTACGCCTCTCTGTCTGTCTATTCGTTCGTGTGGTTCAACTATGCATGTTCTATATTTATATATATATATATATATAACACATGAATAACTGCGGAAATAGAACCAGAGAATCAGAAGATATAAATGGAATATACAGAAAATAATATTACAAGAAAATAAATACTTACAACACTAGAACTACTGGTCTAGTGGAAATAAGCGGTAAATAAAAAGGGCTTCTGAGCTCTTCTTTTGCATTGAAGAAGGCTTTACAAGAGAAGGGTATGTTTACAAGATCTAGAGGGCTTGTAATATAGTCTGAAATTTTAGACTTGCTAAAATTCGACCTGCTCCTTCTTCTGAATGGAGTTGCCTTATATAGGGATAAGGGACTCCGTAGGGAATCTTCTTCAATTATTCCCTTTCTGTTTTACTTGTAGGTAAAGCATTTCACTTTGCTGCTTTCGGCTGGAAAGTGAAGTAATATACATTTACCCATGGTAAAAGGACAGACAGAAGGGACTAGTGGGTCCTGCTTTTGTCCTGGGAATCTATCTTTCGGTGGAAAAGCAGATTCGGTTGGCATAATGTGATGTTATGATTTACATAGAATGAACAACTTTTCTTTCTTTATTAGAAGAAAGTAGTGATTGAAGCCATTTTATGTAAACAATAATTCACGGGAGTGCCAGATCTGGGGTGAGGTCATCAATATCTTCAAATGCTGCAAATGGATCTTGGGCATATCCTGGAGGGAGCTCTGCTGATACAGATTCTTGCGATGATGCTGACGAGTCACTATCCGAATTAAGCTGGTCTAGGAGCTTCTAGAGGAGCTTAGCCTTGGACTTCTTTTTGGATTTCTTACTGGAACCCTTAGATGAGGATTCCTCTAGCTAGGCTGCCTTTTCAGGAAGGCTGGGCCTAACTTGCTGAGCAGGCTGGGCCTTAACAGGAGTGACTGGTAGTAAAGTACTTGGGACTGCTACTGGAGTTGGTACCTTGACTGAAAAATCCTCTTGAACCAGGGCAATAATGTTGCCTTGTTGGAACCTGGGCCACCATTTGGCATAAAATTGCCGGACTAGATTGAATCCAACAATTTCCCATTGCCATTTGAGAATCCATGAGACTTTGTACCTGCAAATAAAAATTAGTAAAAGGGGAATAGGACTCTCTTGTTTACTAGGACGGTAAACAGATGAGAAGATATTAATCTGATCTTGAAGATCAGCTAGAAAGATTTCATTAATGGGGCCGTGTTGATGCCACCACTGTAGGAACCACGCAGGAATGCGGCTCTTGAAATCTTTATGAAAAGATAAGAACCAGGAATGAGTCAAATCCTCATTCTGGTAGAGCAATACTTTAGACCATGACTCAATGTAGTCATAGTAATTAAATTGTCTGGTATGAAATGGAAGGTCTCGGAGTAAAGATGGATGAGAACCTCATTCCTCAACAGAAATAATGTTGCATATTGTTAAGGCATGATAACGGGTTTTAGATGGGTCATTCTTATCTGGTATGGGCCTGGTAAGAATGGATTTTGTGAAAAAGAGAATATCTTGGTAAAAACTATGTGGTTTCTCAAGATCAACATGAATGAAATTCCAACCTTTAGGGAGGTAGGCTTTCACCAGATCTCTTGGATCCTTGTACTGGGAATGAGAAAATTCAATGGCTAATACATTCTGGGTAAAAGCCTTGATATAATCAACTCTTGGGCCTTTATGGACTACAAAAGATTGGGATGATGTGTAAGGGTTGGTTAATGTACTAGTAGGTGGTCTTTGGGCCATTTGGGTAAAAGTCAATGGGTTTACAGTAGTTGAAATGACTACTGGCCTTATGACTAAGGATGATTGGGCTATTGGCCCTGGTAATGGGGCTACTGGCCTCATTGGGTTAGGGTTTCCTAATGACAAATACCTGTTTGACAAGACTATTGGCAAGTCAGGTTCAGGTTTTGGTAAGACATGTTTATCCTTTTTCCCCCCCTGATTTTTGGAGGAGGTGCCAGATGAACTGGGTTTCCTAGTTGCCATGAGGTTCCTGCAAAAATTCACGGGTTAGGAAATCAGGGATATAATTATTTTCGCCTTTAATATATTCTATATCAAAATCGAAAATACTTAAAATAGATTGTCATCTTGCAAAAATTTGTTTAGTAGCAATATTTTTAACATCTTTTGTTAAAACATCCTTTGCGGATTTACAATCAACCCGTATCAGGAATTTCTGATTTAATATATCATCCTAGAATTTAGAGATACACAGGACAATAGATAAAATCTCTTTTTTAATAGTAGAGTAATTGGCTTGGGTCTTATTCCAAATTCCAGAATGGAATCGAACAATTTGTTCCGGAGAATTGAGAGATATTTTCTGAAGGAGGATACCGCCATAGCCAATTTCGGTGGCATCAGTCTGAATGATCTTGAAAGAGTCAACAGACGGGATTTCAAGACAGGGAAGAGTTTTAATGAACTGCTTGACCTGTTGAACAATAGAAGTATGGACAGGGGTCCAAGGAGGAGGATTTCCTTTGAGTCTGTCATACAGAGGTTTGATGGTTTTCCTAAGATCCTGATAGAAGTCAGAAACATAATTTAGGGAACCTAAAAACCTTTGGAGCTGATTTTTATCTAATATTTCATCAGGGAACTTATCTGCAAATTGGATAGCTCTACTGATGGGAACTATGGTAGACTCCTGGATGTTGTATCCTAAAAACCTGACTGAGGTTTGGAAGAGCTTAATCTTAGGAGCTGAAATGACTAAACCATTTTGCTTTACTAGTGCAAAGAAAGCATACAGGTGTTTCCAATGTTTTTCTATTGACCTGGAGAAGATGAGAATATCATCTATATAGACAATAGAAAAATGACTTATACAATTAAATATTTTATTCATTATGTTCTAGAATTCGCTTGGAGCATTTTTGAGCCCAAAAGCCATAACATTCCATTCATAATGCCCAAAAGGGGTGGTGAATGCAGTCTTATACCTATCTTCAGGGTGGACCTGTATTTGCCAATATCCACTTTTGAGATCAAATTTTGAAAAGATAACAGACTTACTGAGTCTTTTTATCAAATCTTGCTTATTAGGTATAGGGTACCTAATCCATTCTAAAACTTTGTTTAAAGGTTTATAATTGATAACAAGTCTTGACACTCCTCTTTCTAATTCTGCATTTTTAACTACATAGAAAGCAGGGCAAGACCAAGGCGACTTACTTTTCCGAATGATACCATTTTTTAATAACTCAGAAATCTCTTTTTTATAGATTTTCATAGTTTCATGGTTCATTTGGATCGGTCTGGATTTAGTTGGGATATTGTCCTCACTAAACCCTTTGATATAGGGAAGTCTAACCACATGTTTATTCCTATGCCAGAATGCTGTAGGAAGGGATGAACAGACTTCTGCTTTTAATTTTTCTCTAAACTTTTCAATCTTTTGTTGTAAGATTGGATTGGTTAGGTGATCTTTAATTCTGAGGCGGTTAATCTCTTCTTTAAGAAATTCCACTTGTTTAATTTTATTATGAATAACATTAAGGGACTTAGAGACTGAAACGTCTTTTAGTTGCCTCAAATGTTTTCTTTTTGGTTTGGTAATAAAAGGAAATACAACCTTTGTTCCAAAGGGCTTGGTTGTTAGTCCATCCGTATCTGTACTAAAAGGGTACAATAGATATACGAATGGTAAATCAAGGATGACTGCATCTGTCATGTCTTTAACCAAAATAAATGATGTCTCAAAACAAACATCTTGTTGGCAGACATGCACCTTAGGAAGTTTGTATTTAACATTCATTTTACTACCATTGGCAGAACTAATTCTTTCCATTGTTTTTTCATAAAACATGGTTGGAACCAATCCTTCTTGGATACAGTTAACATCTGCACCTGTATCAATAAGTGCAATAATGTTAAGCTCAAAGTTATTATTGATGACTATTTTTACTTCAACATGCCATTTTTGGACAATTAAAGAATTAATTAGGCTAATTCTTTTATCATCATTAGTGCTTACTTCATGGAATGAAGGCAGGTTCGTTACACCAGAAGTTTCCGTCTGAAAGGAGGAGGTTACTGGTATCCCCTGTGTAAAGCATTGATGATCAAAAGGATTAGTAAAATCTTCAGTCTGATCTTCTGGATCAGAATCCTGAGTTTTTTCAGATTGTTTTTCTGTTTGTAAAAGACTTAAAGCTTCTGCAAATTTTTTGTCTTGAGCTTTTAATTCTTTTATTTCTATTTTAAGTTTATAAACTTCACTTTGGAGATCTTGTAAGGTAATTTCTTTTTTCTTTTCCTTACTGAATCTTTCCATAGTTTTGTTAAGACTTACAATTTGTTTTTCAAGAACAGGTTGTTTACTGTCCTTTTTAAACAAATTCCTAAGTTGTTTAACATACTTGTCTTTGAGATCTGGATCTTCTATCTTGGAGATTAGATCTATAAGCATGTGTTCTTCATTTTGTTTAGTGATTACCTGTACTTGTTTATGACAAGCACATCCTAATTGGACATGAGGGTGATCAGATGCGGAATGGTAGTCAGAAGAATCTGATGGCTCTTCTGGACTTTCCGATTCTGCAGAACTGTCTAAATTATTTATTCTAAAGATTTCCAGGATTTTATCCTCATCTTCTTGAGATAAATTTAATCTTTTAACATGTTTTTTAATTGGACAATTAGGACTAATATGGCCTGGTTTGCCACAATTAAAACATTTAATATCTTCTTGTGCTTTTCCTTTTCCTTTTGCTGATTTCTTATAAGATTTAGGCCGATAATGCTTTTTGGACTTATTAGAAATCTCAATTTTAGGTTTAGAAAAAGGCTTCTTATGTTTTTGATAAAACTTATTTTTGGAATAAGTGCGGTGATGTTTAGGTTTTTTGTGAGGTTTAGATTGGGAAGGAGCTACTGGCTGCAATCCATACTGTTCACAAAAATTTCCTAATTCATATTTGGCTTTTTGCTTTTCATTTGTTAATTGCTTATTAATTCTCAGATCAATACACCATTTTAATCCTACATTTTGGATGGTGCTAATGAGTTCTCCATAAGCAAGATTATCATATTCAATAATTCCAGTGTCTTTGCTAAGAGCTTCTCTTACCTTATGGGCAAAAAGATTGGGTAGTCCATTAACAAATTTTTCTTTCCAGAATGCTTTCTGGCAATCTGGTCGAACCATGACACGTGAAACAAAAACATCCTTATACCACCTAAAGTCACTGAGAGTGGGACATCTTAGGTTGGTAAGTTAGTCGTGGATCCTAGCAGTAATGCTACTAGGTGTTCCTACAAAGTGTTTAATGATGGTGAATATAAGAGTATTACATCCATCAGGTTTAGCCAATCCAATTCTTTCATCAAAAATTGGATTTCCTTCATCATCTCTAAGGACAGCATAAATAATACTTTCCTTTTGGTCTGAGGTGAGATAATTATCCCACCAATCTCGTAAAACACATGTGAATCCTGAGGTTATTAATTTAACAATATCAGGTTCAGGGCTGTCAAGATTGGTCATATAATTATTAATCACCATAGACAGATGACTAATTTTATTAATGATTTCCTGTTCACTTAATCCATCTATGTTCCATTCATAGAGTTTATTGGACTGAATAATTACATTTAAAACCCTATTATAATTACATTTAAATGATTTAATACTTACTGTAATTATATTTAATACCTCACTGCTATAGGTCTTCTGTTTTTTTTTATTATAAGTATGAATAATTATATTTAATACCCATTGTAATTAAATTTAATATCCTCTGTAATTACATTTAATACTCTGCTAGAATTACATTTTATTCCCCACTATTTTTTTTGTTATAAGTATGAATAATTATATTTAATATCACTATAATTATATTTAATACCCACTATAATTATATTTAATACCCCATTGCAATTATATTTAATACCCACTGCAATTACATTTAATTTTTGGGAGAGTGTTACAGACTATCAGAGGTTTGAGAGAGAGTATAATTCATATTATTGTAATAATATAAGTTGAAGTAACTATTGTCATAATATTTATGTCACATATGGAGTTTCTCTAAATAGCTACCCAGAGCCTATATTGATGTATGAGCCTACTCGACACTCCATAGGGGGATGGATGTAGTCATGTAAGTGTGTACTCATTAGCATTTCATGTGTATTATGATATCTTAACATTGTGTAAAAATGTGTTTATTTGATGAAAATTAAGTGTTTGAAACTAATTTAAGTGATTTTCGCCTTATGTCAAGCCTTTTTTTTTCTCTCAAATTTAAATTTATTCTTATATAAATGGATATTAACCCAATAAATATGTTAAATTAATCAATTATTTAGCTTATCTTTATAAATAAGTGAATTGTATTTGTGTTTTCTCGTGTTTTCATATTTTTTCTGCGTTTCCGAAATATTTCCATTTTTGAGTTGATCGAAACGATAATTCGAAACGAAATTTTGATCCTTGCATAAATTATATATATATATTATTTACCTATTATACTATTCGAATATTATAATATTTTTATTTCAATATGAAATATGACATATATTATAGTCATTTGACTCATTTTCACGCAAAGAATTTGTATTTAAAGTCCATTTTTTTATTTTAAAATTTAAAAATAATTTTTAATTATATAGAATCTTAATTAACGACCGAATTAATGTATTAGCGATTAATTTTTATACTGGTCGTCATAGTATGTGAGAGGGAGAAAGAGCTGACTGAGATAGACATGTGAGTTGCAAGAGCATTAGATAGTATACGCGCGCGGGAGAGAGAGAGAGAGATAGTTACAGTTATAAAAGAAATATGAGTCTTAGAATTGTAGAATGAATGAAAGACTTGTTCAAAAAATTGGGGGTAGAGAATTTTGCAATAAGACCGTCAGATCAATAATCTCCTTAAACGATCTGAGCCGCAAAAAGTTTAAAACAAATAATCTTGGTACTTTATTTTTTTTTTAAAACACAAAAACAAAAACACACCCTAAATTTCTTCTAATCCAGAAATACTGTGTCACGTCAACGATTTTTAGAAAACCACGTCATACCTAGATAAATCAATCTTTAACTGCAAAATATTCCCTCAGGCGATCCCAACAACCAGGAGATCACCCCCATGATGATAGAATAACTGTTTTCGGCTAGGCAGATAGAAGTAAATCCTTTCTCTGTCTGTGTTGTTCTCCACTTTCCTCTGGGTTTTCAAATTCACGATATTTGAAATTTCTCATACATGGCTAATTCGAACACAAAGAGTGTGTGTGCGTATCCCTGTGGTTTATTGTTGGGTGAAAAGTTTAGAAGGAGAAAAGACATTGGTATTTAAACTATTTAGAAGTTATGATGGACTGTTCATATGTAAAGAAGTTGAGAAGGTTTTGTAAGGAAATTGACTCATTAATTTCTTCAATAGAACTTGTCGTGTCTAACTAAGCCGTAGAAGTGATCATTATAGTGCCAACAAATGCATCCCCACTTTTACGTGAGAAGTGGGGAGAATATGAAAGGGATCACTCAATACCATTAAAGTGGTAACTGATATATTAAAGAATATATGCACTACAAATTGCTATTGTTAAAGGGTGGAGTGGATATAAAATATTAACTAAGGGTGTGTTTGTTAACCTAAATTCAGCACTTAAAATGAATGTATTTAACACTTATTAATTAAGTCTGTTTGATAACTAAAATTTTAACTCTATTAATATGTTAAGTGTTCTTTAAAAATAGCCTACAATATTAAGTAGGAGATCTCTTACTTAATTTTGAAAATTGAAAGCGCATAGCAAAATCATCTTTAATAATATTTACAATATGACAATTATACCTCGAAATAATTTACAATTCTATTAAAACTGTAATTAATGTTGTCTCCAAAACTCTTAACATATCTATCCTTCTTGTCAATCGTCTTTTTCAGAGAATAGACGTTCTTCTTCTCTTTTTTTTTCTTCACTTGTCTGCTGCAAAAAAACATGTTGAAACACGTATCCACGTTCACTGCACCCACACACAGACATGCACCGTACACACACCCACCCACCCATCCAAACTACCCACACACAAGCACAAATTTCACACACACACACATACACATTATTAATGAGATTTAATTTATTCTATTTTTTTAATTCGATTATTTATTCATTTTTTTATTTATTGTTATCCGATTATTTTTAGTTATTGTTTTTTTATCAGATATTGTTGTTTACTTATTGTGTAATTTAATTTGTTATTGTTCACTTATTGGGATTCGATTATTTATTTGTCGTTGTTCATTTTTTTTTTTGATCAAATGTTATTATTCAGTTATTGTGTTATTTAATTTATTATTGATTTGATATATTGTCATTTTTTATTAGATAAAAACATATTTTATAAATATTTTTAAATTAAGAGTGAAAGGGTAAAACTGAAAATTAATATATTTTCAAACGTCAGTTCTGTATAATTATCAAACAGTTTAGTTTAATTCAGTACTTAAATTTCAGGGAATTTCAAATAGTCCACAAATTCATTATTCAGCTTTCAGACTTTAGCTTTCAACTTTATCAAACACCACCTACGAAATTAGCTGATTTTTTTGTCTGGTATATTAATAAGTCTTTTAAATTGAAAATGTTTTTGAACTAATAAACTTATGTAGTAATTACTTCGATATTGATGGAAGATTAAAGGTTAATAAGGATAAATGAGAGAAATTTTAAATTTTTTATGAGGATAGAATTGACTTAACAATATTAAACGAGGATAAAATCATAAAGTAAAAGTTTTTCAAGTTTACTCACTTTTATAAGTAGTATAAATAGTGTTGATGATTACACCATTTCTATTTCATGATGACGCAGACATACATTGTTTGATTAATAAAATAGAATATTCAAAAAAATAGATATGTGATAAAGTTCAAATCGCATTTTAGTCTTACAAAAAGATATATATATATATATATATATATATATATATATATATATATATATATATTCTTAAATTAATAAGTTAATATTCATAGTTAATGACAAAATTGACTCTTCAAAATATAATTTTTTCTCCGAAAGAATTTTAACCCGTTATATCACTTGATTTTCAATGTCTCATATCTCCCATTTACTTTTATGTCATACTAAAGGTGACTCAAGCTCATATAAACTTATTTTATGTCATACTAGAGCTTTAAGGCACAGTAAAAATTTAAGAGGGATTTTAATGATTGTTAAATAAGTCTATTTGATATCGTCAAATAAATTTATTAAAACAGATTCTATTTTATATTATCTCATATCTCTTAGCTGCCTACCTCTTTCTTCCACATAGCCAAACACCTTTCAAAGGTCCGTTTTTTTTTAAAAAAAAAAAATCAATTGAATTTGTTTTAAAAAAATTAGTGAGCTCTTATTGATTGACAATTGTCAAAATGAGTGTTATACATTGTCTTTGTGCATGGGCAAATACTTGCAATTTTTTTTGAGTTACATAATATCTTCAGACACGGATAATTGATAGTTTATCTAATATTACAGTTAAAAAGTTGAATTCTCAACTTATAAAAGAAAAACAACGGTCAAAATTTATCTAATTTTCATTTATTTTGATTCAATGATACAAAATTCATCAAAAAAAGAAATTCTTGGCCCAAAAATATCAACTTCTCTCCACAACCATCAATGTCAAATAACTCCATCAAAATACTTTTCATTGTCAAACAATCTCATCAATTCATACTTACCTTTCTCTTCATTTTAATTTTAAATTGCGTAATTAAAAAAATTAAATTATTATTTAAAATACAAATATTGTAAAATTAGTTCAATTTTTGATATTGCTACTAGTAAAAAAAAAAAAAAAAGCTCTTATCACTCCTCTCACTTAAGGATTCACTAAATAAGTCTAATGGTAGCAAGAACTGAGATGATTCAAATTCAAATCTGCCACACTACCACAATATATGTTAGTTACTTCAGCATAAGCCATTGGCAACACGACAATTAGTAGTCATTAATAATTTCAATAGGAATCAAGCTATCAGGTTGAGAGTTTTAGTACCAAGAAATTAACCCCCCACCTTACCCTATAAAAAAAAAAGAAGAAGAAAAATCTGTACCCTGACTACTTCATACTAACGTCATGCATTATGAAAAAATTATTCGGCCATATAGGGTTTTGACACCTTTTGTGAGGATAATTACACCATGAAGAGGACAAATCCCACCAAAATCCACACCATTTCTCCACTGTCAGATCTTTAGGGATGAGGGTCAGGACAAGTTCTGAACAAAAACACCAAAATTAAGAATAAAAAAATTATTCAAATTCAAAAACCCATATACAACTAACAATAAAGTATCCAGTTTAGTAGTATCATAATGAAAAGTAATACAAAATATAGATGAGATTACAATTCAATTTGATTAAAAAATTACGATTTAATTTGAACCAAGTACAAAAATGTCAAGTTACTTACAAAAACATAGTTGTGGTCATTCCTAAATCGCTAAGATATTGTAATTTTTGGTATCATAATCTTTTCCGCCTTGCAAAAGTGAGTTTCACTGTACTTATGTTGTCAATAAACTCGCCAACCCATGAAAAAATGAAGCCAGCCAACCAACCAATCTGTCTCTTAGCTTTTGGTTGGACTTAAAAAGGGATTTGAAATGCACTACAAAACTTGTTTTTCCTGTGTTTTAACCCTGTTTGGAATTTTCTAAAGAGCTTGAGATGCCCTTTTTGGGGAGAGAGATTGACAAAATAGAGTCAGCTCCTTGAGGGCCATAGACCCAATGTGCCTAGAGAAGATATAACCAGTGCCCAGGTCAAGGAAAGTTTAGTCATTTCCTTGTCTTTTACCCATGTGAAATTTGAATAGGACATAAGCATATAGACATATAGTGTTATGGGAAAAGTGGCAGCAGAAATGTTCCATTTTTCCTTTGAAAATATGATATCCCAGAAGCCCTTTTTGGTCACAAATGCCTCCCCCACCCACCAAAACCCCCACAAAAAAAAAAAAAAGAGGATTACCATGTGGATTTTGGGAAAATATCATGCTATTAATTATAAAATATGAATCAGATGATAATATAGGTTGAATCCAAGTTTGAATTTTGAAACATGGGGGAAAAAGTCCAAAATTAACTTGCAACCCTGACCTAGATGCTAAAAAAAGTTAAGGTCTAGATATATTATATGGTAAAATTACACTTAGTAGTCCTAAATTAGATATTGACACCAGTTTATTCCCTCGGATTATCAAATTCTTAGCATTATACTCAACTATGTTTGTTTCAAATTTACCCAAACCCATGACAAAACTGTGTGTGGGTGTTGTCTGTCCAAAACATTAATTAATTAGCAAACTCAAGAGAGGACAAAGTGGAAAAATCTATAATATAAAATTTAATAAGTTCATCCGACGGTTTTAAATAGACTCATTTAACGACTATTAATATCTCTCTCAAAATCATTTATATTGCATCGTCTCTTCAGGTACGGATTACCCCTAGTCGATAATAAAATGTGCAAAGAAAAGTAAGAGTATCCAATTAGAGATGCTAAATATATATACATATATGTGGATTACTGTATATTAATGGAAGTTTACTTTTGTAGTTTTATACCGAAAAACAAACCTAAGCCGTAGGCAGATCTTTGTTTGAATTCATTAGAACCATTGAACATGAAAATAATAAACTAAAAAGTTGAAATAACAAAATAATATATTTTTTTCGTGGGTCACATTTGGATTAATGAATAAAAAAGAGAAGTATGAAATTAAGAAGTAATTTTGATGTAGCATGAATAATTGTGATTGAAAGAATATATATTTTTTGCATTAAATAACCTAAAACTGGTCCAGTCATGTCCCAATTGGTACTATATTAAGACTGATGGTCAATGAAGATGTTAACTTCTCATTAAACAAGACTGGTAAGGAAAATTATAAGGATGAAACCAATCAAAATAAATATCGACACAACTTGTTTATATATCGAATAAACATGATTGAAACACGATACGAACTCGCAATGACATAACTCGTTAGACACGAATTAATAAATAAATAAGTTATAAGTAAAGTGTTTTTTGATACGAACCCGCTTCACCCGAACGATTGACAAACATAGTGTAAACCTCTCATGTCTGCTAAAAAAAGATCATGAAGCACCAAATGGTTCTATTTTTACATAATAATTCAAGACATACCAAAGACTTCTTGAGTAATCAAGATTCCAAACAACCTAGTGTAGAAGAAAATACTCTTATGGTCCAAATAACAAAGTAAAAATCTCTCTTACATCGCAACAGACTAGGAAACTTTCCTTTTAATCTATCTCAATACAACTTTAAAACTTAATACGTTGATGGCGTATTAACCATTTTGGTTCTATATTAGGATTCATATCTTTGAATGTATCTATGAAAACAGTTACCATTGTGTTGTAACTGTTTTTACGATTCTTAAGATCGATCAGAAGTATCACAAAAGTAATAAAAATAATTACCATAACAGTGATAAAGCACCCATAAAAGTTATACATTATCTGCAAAAATGATAAAACAATAAATTTATTGTAAAATGGTCCTAAAAAAATTATAAAAATACCTATTGTTTGAGTACCGTAGTCTTTACCATGCCAAGTGAAGATCAGAAGTAGGGTGTCAACTTTGACCCGTTGATACGAACCTGACACGAACGATTACAAAATTGACATGAGTATTAAATATGTATTATAAATAGTTTAGACTAATGTTTAATACTCGTAACACAATTAATTTTTTTTTTCATACGTTTTAACATGAAAATGATACGAATATCACGACATGCAGGTCACACGAACACAACACAATTGACACCTCTAAATTTAGAACCACAATTCATTATTATTAGGGAGATGTTGCGTAAATGAATTGTAATAAACCATCAATCAGCTTCTTGTGTCAATTTGACCATTAGTTATATTAAATTCTGTCAAAATCCATTGATTTTTATCTGATTTTCATATTTGATTGAGAAAGGATCCTTTATGATAACCCAAATTTCTATGATAAAAAATTTGTAAAAAAAAAGTTAGATTGAGTTTAACATGTCACGTGGTAGTTTTAAGTGGTATGCACCCCCGATGAAAAATTATCATGTTAAATACATAAATTAATTTTTTTCTATTAAAAAAATTCTAAAAAAATAATGAATGATATTATTTTTTGGAAATGTACAACTTCTGTTTGAGCATTCAAGATATATATTACTTATCCAAGCAAAGGTCATCCTTGTGTTCATGATTTGGAAAAATAGGGGATGAAATCCATGATTTGAAGAAATAACAAATGAGAAAATTAATAAGTCATACTTTTTGGAGGGGAATTACGAATAAGTCATACTTTTTTCCGATCAAAGCCATTTTGTCCTATTCTAATTTTACTAAGACAATTAAATCATATTCTCGATAGTTTACTATCAAGAAGTGCTAACTTTTTTACCCTCTAACTTTAAATCACCAAAATGTCATTTAAGTTTGGTCTAACATTCGTTACATTCATACCTACCTTGTCAACATATCAAATCAACCAAATTTGAAGCTGAATTCTATTTTGGAAATTTTAATTCGAATTTGATTCGATTATTTCATGGATTTTAATTTTAAGGTCTATATCCGAATTTATTTCAATCTTGTCATATAACATAACTTGGTCAAATATTAACATATTTAAATTTAACTTTGCAAAGAAAATAAAAATGGATTTTGTTTCAAAGTTGGATAACCGATAATTCAATACATAAACGTCTCTTGTAAGATTTAACTAGTTATACTTTCGTGTCTAAAAACATTTTACAATATCAAATATTGATAGTACAATATTTATATTTTAACTAATAGTTTTTTTTCTTTTTAATTTTTTAATTACACAATTTAAAATTAAAGTTGAAATAACGAAATAAGAAAAAGATAGAGGAGAAAGAAAAAAAAAGAAGTAGATGTAGATTAGTGGTTTGATGACGTTGTGAAGTGTGTTGATTGAAGTATCTGACATTAGTGGTGTGCAGATAACATATGACTTTGGGCATAAATTTTTTTTTTGAATAAATTTTGAACCATTCAGTGAAGTTAGATTAATCTCAATTATTATTGTACTTTTATTAAATATATATAATTCAAATTACTAGTTTAATATTAAATAGATTTGATATATCGCCATCAGAACCATTCAACTTATGATAAATTTTACTCGCACCCCTATAGATAAGCCTAAATATAAAGATATCCCTTGCATTTTCTAAAATTTCATTGTCACTGTTTGTACCTTGAGGATAGTAATGAAAGTGACACTTTTACGTTCATACCCTTATTAAATTCATATATTTACCGGTATAACATAACATAAATCGAATTTAGTTATTCATCCTTGATTATGTTAAATTTATTTTAAATTTCACCATGATCCTAATCAATTGCATTAACTAAATCAAATTTACTTTTAAATTCAAGTGAAGTCTAATTTAATATTATAACCTCCTACTTATCTAAACAATTGTTATTTTATTTTAATAATTAATCTAATTAATTCTACCACTACAATTACAACCAATGCCATTAACACCACCATCGTGCCCTCGCCACTTTTTCTCTCTCCCCATTCGCTCTCAAATGTCAAAACTATAACTACTTTTCCTCTCTCCTTTTCCCTGTCCTTGTCCCTGGTCTGGCTCGTCTGCGGTTGGAAAGTTACCGCATACCATGCAGTTTAATAAAACGTCGGCGTTTCACTTTGCTTGTTGCTTGTTGCTTTTTTTTTTAAAAAAAATTTCCTCTTACCAAAACGACGTCGTTTTGATTCTTTAAATCAGCATCAAACCCCCTCCCTTTTCTTTCTCCTGCTACTTCTTCGTCGGGTCTGGTTCTCCCACCTTGAGCTCGCCGAAAAAGTCCTCAATTCCGACCGCTGGAACGTGTACAAGAACTTTCAATTAGCGAGAAAGGTGGAGAAGCTTGAAAAGAATATTTCAAGGTTCTTGCAAACTACTGTGCAAGCTCATGTGCATCATCTAAGGTTCGATTCGGCGGAGAGGTTTGATCGGCTTGAGGGTTCGGCTCGAAGGTTGGAGCAGCGGCTTGGAGCGATGAAGATGGGGGTTCATGAGGGAGGGTGGTTGGAGGAGGCGGTGAAGAGGGTGAAGGAAAAAGAGAGGTGGTACGAGGGTGGTTTGGTAAATTTGGGTGTGGGGGCAGGGATGGAGATGGCGAAGAGGAAGGTGAAGGAGATGGTGATTAGGAGGGACGATTTGGGTGTTGTTGGGATTTGTGGGATTAGTGGAAGTGGAAAGACCACTTTGGCCAGGGAGATTTGTAGAGACAATCAAATTCGCAATAACTATTTCCATATCAATTAAGGCTAAGGCTAAAGATTTAGAGAATGATATCAGGGAATTGTGTTGATGATTGCAGTGGTTTGATTCCCCAATGGCCACTAAAATATGATTTGAAGACCGTTATGCGAACACTTGTTGTTCTTGATAATGTTTGGTCTCTCTAAGTGGTTGAACAACTTATTTCCAGAGTTCCCGGATGCAAAACGCACGCAAAACCATTAACCCAACATAGCAACACAAACCATATCAATACGGCTTACTGTTTGAGATTTTTAGAGCGTAGTCAGTCATAAAGAGAGAACCTTGCTGCTTGTTATATCCCAATGTAATAAGATGTTTACAGTTTAGGTCAGACCATTTGCCCACTAGCATTTCTCAAACCATTAGTAGTCACTATATCTAGTATGATTCAAATACACGTGGGATACAGAAAAAAAGAAACATAAGGCAGCAATTCCAATTTATTTAATCTTCCATGAAAGGTGCAATCAAGAACTCCCCTTTGGAAGATAGACTCAAAATTACAATTATTCCACAAAACATTAAAAGAACAAAAGTAAACGGTGATAAACCAAACTCTAAATGCAATTAGAACTTGTACCGCTCATCAGAAAAATGCAATAATTGTCTGAACAAAAACATCGGTCCAATGTCTGATTTCTTAAAAATTCTAAAATTGTAATGACAGAAGCCAAAGTCTGATTCCAAGACTTAGTAAACATGTATCAAAATCAGCATTGGAAGGACCATGGCTAGCTCAGCTCACGGTTTGCTCCCCCAGCCTCCGAATTGTGCTCCTAACTGTAACAGCACTAGCAGTGCTATTGCATTTGAAAAAGAAGAGAAACAAAACAAGAAATTAGTAGCTAGCAGTGCTATTGCATTGAAAAAAAAAAAGAGAAACAAAACAATGCATTAGTAGCTCGCAAGAGAATCGGTGGGAATAAGACCAAGTCTTATTACTTCAATGTGTAAGCACCGCCTGCTTTGACTTTGCCACAATCCTTGCAGCCTCAAATACCCACTGCCTTTCTCTTCACCGCATACTGCAAACAATTACATTTTCAATTAGAACAAAAGACGCGCCCTTAAAAAAGGTAAGTGATGCACAATTGTCTAAAACTAAGCAGAATAAGGCAAAAATGCTCAGGCACCTTGGCAGCAGCCATAACCCCTTCTAAAAGAGGATTTTTTTTTTTTGGGGGGGGGGGGGAGGGGTACTTAATCTCACGACTGAGGATGTGGAATTGTGGATGCAGCCAAAAATGTCTAAGAAAAGGCCTTACACAACAAAAATATTTGTGAACTTGGTAGTCCAACTTGTTGTAACTAAGAAAGGTTGTACCTTCCCACAAAATTTACAGAAGTACTTGTTGTGTTGACTAACCTCCATCTTCTTAATCTGCTTTCGCAGACTAGCCCCATAACGGGTTCCTAAAAATCGTGGCAATCAGCAAAGTGAAACCCCTAAAGTGCAAGATACAATTTGATCATCGTAATAGAACTAAGGCCATATCATAAGAAGTACATGCATTTTGAAATTCCCATAACAGGAAACTAGATAAATTAAAATCATAATGAGTTGCATATATGATATAACACAAGAAACATGTACAGAAAGTCAAGACTGTGAAAGTCAGATTCCTTTTGAAATACTAGCAAGAATGTTTTATACTTGAACTAAAACAAGTAATAAACTGAACCCTTAAAGTTGAAATCGAACTACTTAGGCATTTCTAAATTCATAAAACTTTTATCTGTGAACCTCAATTTCCATGACCTGTTTTAAGGACCTCAATCTATCATGATCCTAATTAAGCCCAATACTCAACAATACTGCACATTAATATTGCAAGAGGAATGCAACTCAAAATAATGAGATAAAATTGTACAAGAACTTTATGCCTTGGACTATTTTTAGACTAAGTGTCACATCTCTATCTGACAATTAATATCTTTAATGGAGTCAAACTTCAAATTCTCATACATAATGACAAAAGAGACAAATTTTAAACGATATTCAACATCAAAATTACATTTCTCATCCTCAGAAGCAACATTTTCTTCAAATTGGGATGGGTTGGTCTGGACAGATGCATCAATCTTGAAGCACGATTGTTAAGTGAATACATGGATGGCCAAATCACAAAACAGAATTAAATAGGCAACATTGAAACTTACCATACTTCCCTACAATACCAGCCTTCTTCGTCCTCTTGGTCTACATCAAAGCAATGGGCATTACCACAAGAGTTCTTGTTCAATCAATCCAAATGTAATGAGAAAAATAAATCTCTACAAAAGCTAAATACAACAGATGGAAAAGACTACTATGAACGACTAACAGAGAATCTGAACAGTTCACAATAAACTCCGCTGTCCCCCCAGAGGTTGTGAGGACAACCGCATTTCAGGAAAATTTCCTCTGCAACAGAGAACATCCTTATTTAAACTTATATCGACAGAGGGAACCTATATAGGAGCTTTTTTGTCGCCGAAGGTAGGAGAAGAGAGAGCGAGAGAGAGAGGAGCGCCTGAAACGAAGCCGAAGGTAGGAGAAGGATCTCAGATCTGATTTTTAGTTGGACCAAAACAACATCATTTTGGTAAGGGTTAGTAAAAAAAAAAGCAAAAAACACAGTGAAACGCAGCCGTTTCATTAAATTGCATGTTATGCGGTAACTTCCCAACCACAGACGAGCCAGACCCCCCTGTCCCTCTCCCTCTCTCTCTTCACACACTAAATTATGGCTATGGGTACCAGAAATTGACAAACAAAGCAAACCAAACAAATAACCCTTAGAGGTGGTATAATAATTGAGTCTGTTATTTGATAATATTGAAGTTTGATGTTCAATCCCTCTCACAATCTCTAAGTGCTAGCCACCCTTATCGCTTGGGGTATATGCTATACACTAGCTAAATTCATGGTGGTTAGCGGCTGAATTCGAGAGAATAATTAACATAAACTTGAACAGCATGTAACAAAAAAAGACAAATCAAACAAATTGATTGTCAAAATAATGACTACCAAATCACCCCTAAAAAAAAAAACCCTAAATAATTGCCACATCTTCAATTTTCAATATAAAACTGTTATAGCATGTACAAGTCCAGCCTCTTAAGTGGTTTGATATTGGTGTTAATTTAAGAAAATTTAATATTAAATTGACAAAATTGAAGGTCAATTTTATGTCAATTTGATGAAATTAAATTTTAAATTAATGGAACTGATGACTTAAATTTCAAGTTGATGAAATTAATTTTTAAATTGATTAAATTCATTATTAATTTGGTGTTAATTTTATGAATTAAATTGATGAAATAAAATGTTAATTTGGTATTAACTTGATAAAATTAAATATTACTTAGTTGTTAATTTGATAAATTTAAATTTTAAATTAATAAAGTTAAAGGTTAGTTTGATGTTAATTTAATAAAATATAATTTTAAATTGATGAAATAGAAAGTCAATTTGATGCTGGGTGAATGATATTAAATTTTAAATTAATGAGATGATGGAAGGGGGGAGGAGAGATGTCAAATAAGGAGGTACAGCAGAAACAGAAATGGTCAGATGGCGAGGTGAAAGAGAGAGTAAAATTGAGATTTTAAAATTTATATAATAAATTATAATATAATTTAAATTTTAAAAGATAAATAAAATAATTTTTATTTTGCGGTTGATATTTCTTTAAATTTTTTTTAAAGTTTATCTAACGGTTAATATTAACACCCCAAATTTAATAAGAAAAATAGACTCATAAAAGTGTGTTTGATATAACTTTTTAAAAATACTTCTAAAATTTATAATTTTCTATAATTACTTTAAAAAAAAAAGTATTTTGAATTGCTCTACCATCACCCCCATTGCCCCACTACCGTCACCCCACCACTACAACTACCTCCACCAACCCTACCACCGCCCCCACCACCCTTATTAGCACCAGCACCAGCACATCACCGTCTCCCACCACAACCATTGTTGTCCACCATTACTACCACTGCTTGTCTTAACTATAATCGATATTTAAATTTTTTTTTTTTTCATTTATTTTTGTAATTTAATTTTGGATATAAATATAAATATATTTATTATTAATTAATTTTTTTTATTAGTCTATACCGTGAAACAAGAAACATAACTATAAGAAAAATAACTAGTAATTCAATATGATATCATTACTTTTTAGTGTGTCAATAATATATGTTCACGACAGTGTTCTGTATGGAGTACACATATATGAATTAGAAGAAGTACAATAACATTTTAGAAAGGACAAAATTTTGTAGTAGGTAGATCTAGGGTAACCTTTTGGTACGGTGAAAATTTAAGGGATGGTAAGATAAAAAATAAAAATTTAGGGGACGTTAATAATTATTAAATGATTCTATTTGAAATTGTAAAATAGATTTATCAAATGATGCCATGTTTAGATTATTTTATACAGTATCATAGATACCATGTCGATTATTAGACCAAGATGTTTACCATAATCGCCTATTAGCATATAAATATGCAATGTACACTATGAGGTTTCTGAACCTTCCATGGAGAACCAAGTAAGGCACACGGCCTCTCGCTTCCTTCCTTCATCTCTCACTACCTGTCGGTCCCGAAACATATCGGACGTCATTGAAAGCTCCATCGTCCTTACTCGGAACACCAAAAATCTCCATGAACACCACCTTGTCTCTCCCAAAATACAAATCTATCCTCCATTCACCAAACCCAAAAATCCAAATGATCTCACTATTGCAAAAGAGCTCATGGAAGTTTCGAAACCCAAAACCCAGTTTTTCGATTGTAATGCTGAAAGAAGGAAGTCATTTCCCCCTGTAAAACCTTTTTCGCCATTGAAATATCGCCACAAGGAGATAAGTGGTAAAGAGACAAAGATCAAGAAAAGCTCCTCCTCCAACAGTGGGTGGTTTAGCAGTGAAGACGAAGCTGAAGATGATGGTGGCAAAACCGACACTTTTTTTAGCTTATCTTCCGGTTCTTTTGAATCTCTTTCGTCGGAAAAGAAATGATTCTCGTCGGAGAAGAGGTGAGTACGATATCTCCGAAATGGGTCGTTCCGCACTCGAAGTACCACCTAGTTCAACTGATACACTTCTTGAATTAAGCCCAAAGACGGCTACGATTAGCAGGAACACCACCAAACCTAGCCTGAGAGCTGAGATGTGTCACCACCCATCTGTCAAAGAGAGAAAATCAGATAAAGACATTTCTTATGTATTGGCAGATTCAAGCGACTCTGCTACTTCTCACCCGAAAACAACTAACAATCACCATAAAACCTCCAAAACTAGCCGGGAAACCTGCACAAATCGCCGGAGACCCACAAAGGGTCATACCCACTTGGCCGCAGAGAATGAAGCCCAAGATAGCTCTGTAGCACCCTTGAGCTCAACAGATCTTTATTACAGCCATTTCGGCAAAACCACCAACACCCGCCGGAAAACCAACAAGATCCGCCGGAGAAGAGGCGCAGATTTGGGTTCTATAATGGAAGGATTTTCGTTTCTTGCCGATGATAGAGTTGAAGAGAGTTATGCAGTGGAGAAGAGTTCGAGCGATCCATACAGTGACTTCAGGACATCAATGGTGGAGATGATCGTGGAGAAACAGATCTTCGGAGCTGAAGATCTTGAGAGGCTGTTACTACGTTTTCTTTCTTTGAATTCATCCTCTTATCATGAGATCATTGTTCAAGTTTTCTCCGAGATTTGTGAAACTTTGTTTAGCTGTTGATCTGGTTGAAGGATGAACATGTACTGCTTTTGGTGTTCCAATGATTAAGATCTTCAATGGTCATAATTACCACTTGTAGTTAGTTTATACTTTCAAAAATGCCACAATTATTACCTAATATACCCAATATACTTTATTTAAAAAAATTAATTATATTATTTTGGATCTAATTTATGAATTTAATTCATAACAATAATTATATTAATAGAGAATTCCATGAAATACAAGATTCACTATCAATTCAATTATTGTGAGCGATCAAGATTCAAGACATCAAATTTATTCAATAAATTCAGTTCACATAGTAGTACTCAAAAAAAATTGACCTTGCATCTTTGCGATATCGGTTATAAAGTCTCGCTATGACTTTCGTATTTCGAATTGGGGGTGACATAGATAATTTTTTTGTGAGCAATATTATTTAGATTTAATTTATTAATCTAATTAATCACTATCATTTAATTAATAGTATACCACAATCTCACTCTATACGTCCAAATAGCGCCTAGGGGTTTG
The DNA here is from genome assembly GCA_963454935.2 of Ilex paraguariensis. Classification (NCBI taxonomy): domain Eukaryota; kingdom Viridiplantae; phylum Streptophyta; class Magnoliopsida; order Aquifoliales; family Aquifoliaceae; genus Ilex; species Ilex paraguariensis. The sequence continues at coordinate 134,856 of CAUOFW020001109.1, forward strand.
TATCTTTCCCGTTGTGTCCCTTGGTGCAAGGTTCGAGTCTCACCAAATTTCTTTCCCCAGTATGAATAGTGGTCAAAAATAAAATTAAGTCAAACAGCATTATTACTTTTTCACATGCAAGATAAAAGTTAAAAATCTAATTTTATTTTTTCACATGCAAGATATTATTTATATCTGATTTTTTATTTTTAAAATTCATGATAAAAAACATTTTTTTTGGTAAGTATATTTATGACAAAAAAATTAGGAATGAATACATTTACAAAATTGTAGAAGTAACGCTAATAGAAAATAGATTAAGAAAGAATTAACTTATGTGGTTTGTTTATGTTTATAGTAGATCTAGTAATGCATGCATGAGGAAGAGAGATTTAATACATATTGATGGTAATTCGAGAGATAAATGTAGAACAAAATTAACTTTGAATGTAATATTAAAAAAAATGTAACTCACAACTTAACAAAGGTAAGGTTATGATAGAACACAATATGAAAAATATAATTTATATAATAGACTACAAATAATTGGAATAATAGTTTTATTGAGTTGAGTTGAATAAAAAACTTTGTTGTAGTATAAAATATTTAAATTATATTTTTTTTAGAGTAGATGGTTGTTTAACATGGTAACAGAGCAAGAGGTCTTGTATTTAATCTTGTCAATACCCTAATTATTAAAAAGAATTCCACTTACTTGGTTCAAACTCTAACTTGCACGGAATGAAACATGTTGAATTATAAATATTTAAATTATACCCTCTTCAAAAACTCTGACTTGGGGTTCTAAGTCAAAGCCTAGGGTGTACCCCAAAGATTATACATAGATCTTCAAATTTGGAGACCAAAAAAAAAAAAACTTCAAATTTGCTAAAGAGATGAGCATAGGCATAAAGCATATTATCTTCAACATTTTTGTTTTAGAAACATTCAAAAGCACATGGGCTGTAAAATTGGGGCAGATCTCGCAGTGCCATCACCCCACTGCTTGAGCCACAGTTTGACCTGACACATACCAATTAGGATAAAATATTCAATATAAAGTGATATTTAAAGATGTGATATTGATTATCTTAGACGTATTTGAGACAAAAACCATTACCGAGCAAGAGTAAAAGAAAACAG
>CAUOFW020001110.1:0-135918 GCA_963454935.2 Ilex paraguariensis
AATTTTTGTCCACAATTAATTTAAGAAATGAAACGATATTATAGAATTATATACAAATTGAGAAAGATGAAAAAAAAATTACTCAAATTAATTGGTCAATTAAATTGCAACATGAGCATCAAATAACCACAAAAGTTGGAAAAAGAAAACTAAAACAAAAAGTCTGAACAAAGGGGAAAAAAAAAAAAGAAGTTGGTTCCAAGCTTTCTCAAGAGTTTTTTCACCGTATTCCACAATTCACACCAATGCCACACCACAAATAATTGCCCAGCAATAAAAATTGGTGAACCATCCCTCTTTCAACCATAACGATGAGAACACCCAACCTCACTGCCTCTAAACCAAACCATAACTGCTACAAGCCACCCCAACAAAACCAATAAAATTTAGAAATCAATACATCACTGAACCACCACCCCCACCTCATCACCACCACCGCGTAGCCGCCTCAACAAGAAATCACAAAGCGAAAAGGAAACATGCATACATAAATCGAAAGGCTAAAGAAGAAGACATCTTACCTGGCCAAGACCTCCTGTTGATAGCAGCCATTGAAGAACAATGGAGCGAGAAACATCTGTCTGACAAAGTATAATTTTCGTAGAAGATAAGTTGATTTTGTTACGTATAGCAGTTATAATAGTAATCTTATAAAATAATATATTTAGGTAGATTATAACATTATTTTTTTTGATAATATTAAAATATTTTCATAATATAAATATAGTGTATAAAAAATATATGATTAATTTATATTTTTAAAATTAATACAAACTCAAAATTACTTATCAAATAAATATTAGGTCTAATTAAATAAAAAATAATATAATTTAATATTTAATTCTCTTATAATACACTTACCAAACGAATCTTTGAGCGTAAACCTAACATAAGATTTGAAAAATAAAAGTGTTATCAGTACGTATGTCTTCGATTGGGTAGGATACGCCCATGCACGCAGTAGTCTACAAGCTGTAATTCATACACTCATCTCTGTCTTACGTAGGTGGCTGCCAGATTCAGCCAGAATATGTACATGAGGAGAGAGAGAGAAAGAGATAGGGTAATGAACTGACGGATTGACCATGCATTGTCACATCTGAAAGGTTGTGATGATTATCAAAATTAAAAGCTTAGCAGTGAATAAGCAACTCCTTCTTTCGTACCACAAACTTTATTTGATTTTAATTAAAAAAATAGTTGAAATAAGACTAAATATGAGTCGTAAATTCGATTATTTTGAATTTTGATAATTTTTTAATGTTAAATTATCATGACAGATTTATCTATTATCAATATATTAATTTTAACATAAATAATATATTTTTGATTAAATCAAAAAAAAAAAATTAATCAAAATATGTATAAAAAACTGTTTTGATTAGTCTTGACGTAAAAAAAAAAAAGTTTGATTTTAGAAGCCAAAATGGCGTTTCTAGCAACTCTTTTTTCTTTCTATTTTTTTGTTGCGCAATATTATAAAATTCAAAAAATTATAACTTAAATGCATAATATCCCTAAGATGATTGAGCCTCATAAACTTTTTCAATAAGGCTCACTCATGCAACATTCGTCTAAAAAATAATATGTCTTTAAATTTTAATATTTAGGTTTTATTTAGATTATTTCAGAAATAAAAATAAGAAGCTAAAAAACAAAGAAGATTTCAAAATGTTGCTGTATAAGAGCCTGGAAGCTACAGTTAGATGCGGGCTGGCCCATCACGAGGATTATAAATACTGCGAGGAAAATAGTCAAAGAAGCTTGTGAGAGAGAGTGAGTGTGAATTAAGGAAAATGCTATTAGTATAGAAAATTATAATTTCTTCAACTATTATAATTTTATCGTAAAAAAAAAATGATATTCAACGGTACAGTATGAGAGACTTTCCCGTGAATTAATGTTAACTTTCTCATATGTATTCATTGCAGCCGATACAGTGTTGTGTTGAATCTTCTGCTCTCTTTCTTTTAAAAACTGGATGATCCGAGTCCCCATGTTGCTTATCCTACGGTGTTTTAACGTAACTAAGAAGGTAAAAGATAGTGAGACAGAGGTGCGTCGTCTAGCAGTGATACGTACCTTGTTCGGTCACATTGCTTCAACTGCTATGTCTGTACTTGCGCTTCACTCCTCCCATAACAAAGAGAGAGAGATGTTTTTTGTTTAATATTTTGGTAAATTACAGACCCATACCCATCGCATCTCATGTAGAATGCCTTAAATAGAATTACATCCCATGGATTTTCTGAAATAATACTAACTCCCCATTAATTTTTTTTACCCGATATAAGATATAAACAAACTCTCAAAATTTTATATATACTCTTGCCTTTTTTTTTTTAATGTTATAACAAAAATTTCAACAATTTTGATTTATTTTTGCAATTTATATTAATTAAAATGGGTATCTTACTTTTTCTAAACTTTTATTTGTTTTTGATTAAAAACATGATTCTTATTTCTATATTTTATTTTTTTTCAGTATGAGATAACAATTTTTTAGCATAATATTAGATGAGTCAAGATTATATATTAGGTTATCTATGAGTATACTTAGTATTAGAAGAAGAATTTTTCATGAGATCATCATCTGAAATAAAAAAATTGTTTTATTTTTTAACAAAACCAAAGAGCTTTCTATGAGTTTAAACCTAACTATAAGGGGTGTCACTGTAATTTATCCCTATCTTTTTATTTGACCAGTAAACAACTATTTAGAATGTCAGTACTTGCTGGCTCCTATTTATTTCCAACTCTATTTCCTCTATATAAACTCCATCCATCCCTTCAATAAGCACCTCTTCTTGCCTATTTCTATCACTTCAACGTAACACTATGGTCTTTAGTTCTTTCAAGTCTGTCTTTTCTCTCTCTTCTTGTTCTTGGCCTTTGATAGAAATTGATCTTCCCTCTTCCAGGGAACCAAAAACTAATGCATGTTTGGTGGTGGAGAACTGCTGTGGAGAGAATCAGCTCTTCGGTTTCTTCCATAAGTGGAGAATGAAGCAAACCTATGAGTTGTGATGGTGCTATCCTTGTTGAGCTTGATGTTTTTTTTTTTTTTTAATATTATATTTTGTAATATTCTTTCTTTTTCTTTTTTCAGCCATCTCTTTAATTTTTTTTTCTTGACCTTGCAAGGCTTTTCTATTTTTAAATAATTTCTCTTTATTTTGAGAGAAATTATTTTATTTTTATTTTATATTTTCATCCGGTTCAAACCTCCCATCTTTTGCCTCCTTTGTTATTCCTCCTGAGCTTTAAATATAAATAAAAGTTCCAATGTTAATGTATTTCCTAGTGCATGATACTGATATAACTTCCCTTTCTTCTATTTAGTAATGAGAAAATCTCAGTTGATTTATTGTAATTTGTCTTAAAAGTGCTTAGAAATGGGTAAAATTTTGTGCTCTTGTGTTGTCAACTCTGAAGTAAAAATTTTGGGTGGTGATCAAGAATATATTATTTTCTTCATTTTTCTCTTGTATTTGAGGAGTACTAGATTTCTAGCTGTCTGTGTTACCATGTTTTGAATTGAATGGTACTTAAAAACATCAAATTCGATACAACCAATGCAAAAATTTCTCAACCCATGCATGTAATACCCGTGGATTAATAAAAATAATTATCACAAGAAGGGTAAAAATATTTATAAAAATATTAATTTTTTTTGTATTAAAGAAAAGTAATAAAAACAGTTACCACACACTAGTGATAAAAACACCTCCAAGTGATAAAAACAAATATAAAAATGAAAAATAATCTAGGAAAGTGATAAATTTTTTGGTTTTAAAAAGACTTATAAAAATTATAAAACACACATTGAAGTAATAAATTTCAGAAAGAAATGGTATGGAATTTTTTTTGTGAGTATTATGTAGTCAGGTCCTTTATTTTAATATGTGGATCCACTGTTGTAAGGACAAACTGATGTACATGAAATAATAGGACTCAATTAAGATGTCACACATGATTTAGATAGCCACCACCCTAACTCATGTCATGGCCTAAGTTGATGAATAGGGTGCACAAAATCAACCTGAAAAGGTTCAAAATAAAAGTTGGTAAATCGTAGAATCGACAAATGAATTGAGGTTGTTCACAAGGTAAATAAGTTGCAAAGTGCCAAGCTTTAGAACAGCTAGACATTGTTGTTCTCAAAGAAAACGGATTCTACAGATCCCTCATGAGGAGTTGAGTATTATATTAGGTGTCAAACAAGCATTAATGGTTGGTTCTTTGTGTCCTTCTTTCACCATGTGCTATTTATTTGAGTTCAATGGCATAATAATGGCCTCTTTGTTTATGGGGGTTTGAAAATGAGAGTTTTGAGAAAAATAGTTTGATTGACGCTGTAATTCTATGTTTGTTTAGTATTTTTAAACTTGAGATTTATATCTTGTCACGTAAGTGAACTCAGTGTATTAAACCCACATTTGGGCAAATGGAGTGAATGGGTTTCGATATATTAAATCCACATACATGTGGTTGGGCAAATGGGGTGGATGGGTTTCGTATATCATAGGTTAATTATTCTAAATGACTCTTCTATTCTTAATAAAATATCCTATTTACCAAATCACACCCCAACCCCTCTAATTACTCTTCTTTGTAATTAAACAAAATGGATATGGATTGAATTGGTTAATGGATAATATAGTCATTTACAAAATAAACGTGTGTTGATAATTGTGATAAATCTGTGAATTCTATGTGTATATGTTGTTTATCAAACATATGATTCATGTATGAATCTCATGTATACAAGGAGGAGGTTGGGTTTGGAAGAATTTGATAAAATCAATTTAATCTCTCACCCCAAAACTATCCTAAACATGCTGTAAGTTCTTTGTCGACACAAAATAATGCCATAATGCAAGACATATTAAGGTTGTTTGAGGATTAGGGTTCCTTGTTGGTCCTGCCATTGTCCACTTGGGTGGTGTTTGTAATGACTTACAAGCAGAACTTCAATAATTTATGGTTTCTAGCAAGTATTTTGTCCAAGTAGTGCTTGAAAGCATGTATTTAAATTACTTCCAAACTAAGCTAAAAGTAGTTGTATTACTATCACTTGAATAAATCTTAAATTTACAAGTTATAACACTGTTTGAAAGTCAATATCTTTAAAATGAGAGTACGATTGAGCATCACTAACACATTTCGACTCTGCCTCAGTATAGGTGGGGATTATCTATGCATGCTATGGACATCAACTTTATAAAAATTGCAGAATTGTACAATGATAGAAGATTCTCTAAGCCAAAGCATAGCAAATTAGTACAAAAGCCAAGGTAGTTGATTGACGAATAACAATGCGTACAGGGCATACAACATAGTCCAACTTAGGGGTGTTCATCTTGCCCTGTGAGTAGAAAATAGTCTTTCGTCTTCTTACTCGATATTTTGCGGAAGAATTTTTTTTTAGTCTATCTTACCCGATCAGGTGTGGTATTCCTATCTGACTTCTTACCCGAATAATCGGGTAAGAAGTCGGGTAAACACTTTTATAACTATTAATTTTTAGATAATTTTAACAATTCAATAAAATAACATGCATCAATTTAACAATACAATAAATCAATAACACTGAAACATAAAACAACTACAACAATAATTACAATAAAACATAAGAAAATATGAACATTAATCCATCATAATTGTAACACAAATACAAACAATTATTTTAAGTTTAAACTATATGAAACACATTAAAATTATAACTGCTCAAATAGTTCACTATTTCACCACAAATCATGTAACCTACACAAAAAAATAAATTTCGTAACTTAAACATTCACAACAATAATAATATTATAATATAAATTATACCGCACAAATACTCTTATAATTACTAAAAAAAAGATAAAAAAATTAAATATATTTTTTACGAGTAAGGTAGGGTAGAAATACAAAAATTGATGGGTATTCTATATTTTTACCCAATTTAATCGAAAGACCAAAAATTCTTCTGTATTTCTATCTAATTTTAACGACTAGCCGTTTAATAGGGTAGGTTAAGGTCAGATAGGATAAAAATTTACGATCAATCAAAAATTTAAATATCCCTGGTCCAACCTCATCCTCTCGCTGTAAATGTCAAAAGACAGATGATGCTATAAATGCACGATGGATGGATGGATGGATGAATGCATGGTTAAGTCTTATCGGTTTCACATCCAAAACTGCATGCACCTGACGTGTTTTTTTTTTTTTCAGTTGGATGGTACAAATTTGTCTAACAAACTTGCCTTGTACTCTCTCTCTCTCTCTCTCTCTCATGGCTGGTAATCTAGGATTTCATTGATTCTATGAATAATTTTTAGAAGGGGTCAGTTCCTATTTTTTATTTTTTTTTGGGATCAATGAGCGAGCAAGCGAAACATCACGAGTCTAACTTTTTTAACATGCGAAAAAAATTATTTATTATTTATCTCTCAAGAACATCATAATAAACATAAGTCTCGTGCGTTAGATACAAGTTTTATCTATCTATACATTTATAATTATTGTACGAGTAAGGACAATTATTTGTGGTAGGAGATACTAAAAATTTTACTGCTATCTTATATAATAGATATGATATCAAATTTCAAAGCCCTGGAACCCATTTTAGGCTCTAGAAAATATGCTATGAACAGACATTGTGGATCAGTTCAGCTAGTTTCTGTCTGCATTATATAAGGTTCAGGAGGCTCATGAGGATGCCCTCGGAGGTCTACAGAAAATCTTTTTATTTTCCTTGTCTAATGAAGTACTTATCGATCCAAAAACTTAAAAGGATAAATTACACTCAAACTCCCTCAAATTTATCACTTAATCAACTGAACCTCCTCACATTTGAAATATTACATCCTCTTGAGACTGATGACTAATTAACGGTGAAAACGGAACCAATGGAAAGACCTAAAATGCCCCAAGATATTGCTGAATACCTTAACAATTATTAAACTACCCCTATACCAAAGTATACAAACTTTCTCGCTTTTTACACCCGCCAACACTATGGGTCTCACGTCTCTCTCAACTGGAAGAACTCTTCGAGTGTTTGATGTTCTTGGCGTCTAGCGCTCCCAAGTGGATCCAAGATTATTAGAAGGTGGAGGATTCCAAGGTGCTAAAAGGTACACATCCTGATTACTGGTTTTAAAGAAAAATTAGGGCTTTTTTCCTAACAACCTAGGGTTCTTTTTTCCTTTTCGTTTTCAGCACAAGCACAATATGATCGTTTATTTGAAAAGTTTGTACTAATTAGTTCTATATTTTTTGAAAACTCTGTATTGATTAGGGAATCACTTGGGTTTTGGTTTTTGTTTTGTTGAGAAGAACATTAGGAACTTAGCCACTAAAAATTAGTACATTAAAAGTTGATATTGATTTTGAGGTCACATATCTTGATTAGGGTTTTTTTAGAGAATTTTTGAAAGCTTAGGAAGATAATGAGGGATATGTTGCACTCCAGAAATCAATGGACCAATGCCCATCCAAATATCATACCTAACATCCACATCTCTACCACTACCTTTTTTTTTCTTTTGAAAGTGAGTGTGGAACCTATGAGAAAACACAGGAATCCACTGAGAAATTAAGAATCTGCATGTCTAGAGGCACTGATGAATTTGATTTCACATCTTTTTGTATTTCCTCTGCTATTGTATTTGGCTCTTCTCTAGTTCATAACTGTTCATTTCTTTTTCTTTGATTGTGGTCTTTTTTTAGAAACATATTGATTGGGATTTCATTTTTTTTTTTGTATTTCAATCCAGTGTATGTATGTCATTGAATGTTTACACCTCTGTTTTTTATAAGCCGAGAAACTGTTATAATTAAATAGTTTTTTTGTTTTGTTCATGTGTAGGATGACTGCTTTTTGTTATCATGACCTAGTTGTACATTACTTAGCAAATCAATTTTTTGTGAAGAATATCGACCTTAACAAGTACTTTTATTTGGATATGTTAAGTGATGTGTGACGTGACTTTGAAAAGTATTCCCTCTAGCATAAACACTTCTATAACATTGATGTGTTCTATTCCTGGATCTATTTAAGAAATTGATATAAGAACGGATGCAAATGTCCTACAGATGTTCAAGTTACACAACAAGTGTGCAGTGATTCAATTGTATATCAAAGGTGCTCAGTTTCAGCGGCCATTAGATGTGCAAGTTCCTAATCCTCAACCTTTTAGGAACGCAAGAATTCATGGTGATGAGGAAGAAGTTGGGGCTGAGGATGAAGAGTACAAATTTAGTGATGATGATGGGTGGTGTGTGCACACTAAAAGTGATATTAGTTTGAGTGATTTGGAGTTACTGGATACTGAGATAGATATTAATGATATGGAAGATGGTGGACCTTTATCAGACTATCAGTCAAATGATGAGGGTGGCCAACATGTAGATTCTAATGATGAGGATGATCATTGCGACTCGTGAGGATGACCCTTTGGATGATTCACTTCATGGTAAAATATTCAATGTTGGGGAAGGTGAAAAAATTGAATTTGAGAAAGGAATGTTATTTCCAAACATCAATGCCTTTAGAGATGCGTTAAGGGATTATGTGATTCTGGAGGGATTACCATTGGTCAGAGATAAAAATGAAAGGAAGAGGATAACAACACACTGTGGTGTTGAGGGGTGCCCTTGGAGGATACATGTTTCTCTCTTGTTAGTTATGCTTACCTATAAGATAAAGATATATAACTTTATCCCTAGTTATGTTAGGAATACCAAGCCCAAGGAAGCAAATGCTCCATGGATTGCCAAATGTTGAGAGCTAATTCTAATGTGACATTGTTAGGAATGAGGGAAGAATTGAAAAAGTATGGAGTCCAACCTCCCAGTATGCAATTATATAGGGCAAGAAAGGAGGCTCTAGAATGGATTCAAGGTAACCATGGTGATTCATAAGGAAGGTTGCCTACATATGCTCATTTGGTGAATCAAACAAACTCAGGTAGCATTGCCAAGATCCATTACGATTTGCATAACTTGGCAGTTTCTCCATCTTTCAAGAGAATCTTTATTTGATTCTCTGCTCTTGGGCAGGGTTTCATGAGAGGATGTAGGACTTTCCTAGGTTTTGATGGGTGCCATTTGAAAGGGCCTTACATAGGTGTGCTTTTATCTGTGGTTGGACTAGATGAAAATAATGGTTTGTTTCTAGTTGTGTTTGCTATTGTGGAATTTGAGACAAAGGAGAGTTGGTGTTTTTTCTTCGAATGGCTCAGTGAAATGTTGGATGGGTTCCAAGAGGTTATGTCATTGAATTTCTTGACTGATAGACAAAAAGGTATTACCTTTTTGGTAGTTCTTTCTATAGTTTAGTATGTACTTATTATTGACTAATGATTTTATTCTACGTATGCAATTTTTGTGTACTTATGCAGGGTTGCAAGGAGGCTATTAATCATATTGTGCCACATGCCTTTAGTAGACATTGTTGTAGGCACATTTATAACAACTTTAGGGCCACCTTCTTTGGGTTACTTCTAAGGAAATTGTTCTGGAAGGCTGCAAGGGCATACACACTACAAGATTTCAATTATGTCATGCAGAGAATTAAGGATGTGAAGCTTGCAACATTTGCATGGCTTCAAAGGATGCCTACCTCAATGTGGGCAAGGCATGCCTTTGATACTTCTGTGAAAAGTGACCATGTGACAAACAATTTGAGTGAGTCATTCAACAATTGGGTTGGTGAGTTGAGGGAAAAATCTATACTAACCTTGCTAGAGAGTTTGAGGGCTAAACTTATGAATAGGTTGCAAAAAGGTTTGAAAAGACATGTACTTAACCTAACTCTGTGACACCAAAAACTATGGAGAAGTTGAATGCTGCGAAGCATGAATCCAGAAAATGTACTCTCTTGCTTGCTGGTCGTGATGAATTTCAGATCACAGATGGATCATTTCATTATATAGTTGATATTGGTAAGAAGAATTGTGAATGTAGGGTATGAGACATCAGTGAAATACCTTATAAGCATGCTGCTGTTGGCATTGCATATAGAAGACAAAACCTTGAGTATATTTGTGATCCATGTTATTATAAGGAGACATACCTCAAGGCTTATAGTGAAATGATTCATCCTATTCCTAATGTCAAGTTATGGCCACAATTAGGTGACATCTTTCCATCTCAACTGTTGCCACCACCATTAACAAGACTCCTCGGACGGCCAAGGAAAACTAGAAGAAGAGAGGTAGATGAATCAAGCCCATCCACTTAGTCTAAAAGATCTTGCACTGTTCGATGTGTAAACTGCAAAGAGTATGCCCATAACAAGAGGACTTGTCAGAGAGGTCTAATAAGGATAAGAAACGGCCAAAGAAAGAAATGGACTTTGGATGTGAGTGTAAAATTAGGTTACTCGTATGTTTTATTTCATTTTTAGCAACTGGTATGCTAGATGCTTTTAAAATTGATTTGGTATAGCTGTTACTACACTATAACATGTTGTTTTACGATGCTTAGTCATAATGCTTTCAAGTTTTTAATACTTTAAGAGACTTTAAGATGTTTAACTATTTAATTCTTTAAGATGGTAATGCTTTAAGTTGCTTTAGTCATGCTTTAATAACAGATTGAAGATTCTTTGTGTCGTTGAATTAGCATTAGTCATGTTGCATTCTAATGTTTTATGATGCTTTGTTGGATTATTTGTGGAAAATGTTTTCTTGAGATGCTAGTTTGGTGGGCAGGGAACTGAAATTGTAACTGGAATTGCTGCTAGTTGTGGGCAAGGAAGTGTGACTGCTGCTACTAGTGGTGGGCAGGGAGGTGTGACTGTTGCTAGTGGTGGACTTAGAGGTGGATGTGGAGTTGCTGCTAGTGGTGAGCAGGGAGGTGAAACTGTTGTTTGTAGTACACAGGGCTTTGAAATTGCTACTTCTTAATCTTCTCAAGCTAATGTAGGAATGAAAGGTTTGGAAGCTATGCAAGGCAATAAGGTGTGTAAATTCACCTGTAGTTTTTTTTTTTTTTTTCTTGCATTCATCTATTATAGTTAATCTTGTATCCTATACTAAAATTTTAATTAAGCTATGATCGTAAATTGTTATTTAACATTTGAGTAATAATGTGTTGACATTACTAATTCAATTTGTTAGGGACGAGGAAGGAAAAAAGTAGGCCTTCGAGGACCAGAGTAGCAAAGACAAACACTCAAGAAGGGAGTAACAAAGCTAGTGAACCTATTGCACCTAATGTGGCAGTGGACTTTGAATATACTATGTTCTAAATTTCTTTTTAGTTAGGAAAGTAACTTTTGTTGTTGGCATGGTGTATTTTGAGTAGGCTGAAGCTTTTGTTGGAAGTGCATCTTTTGTATAGTTTATTAGAAATGCTAAGGTGATGTTTTTTGGATGCTTGCATTGTTTTTGGTTCCCAACAATATAGTGGATGTAAATATGTTGACATTGGGAATTATTATCAATGCTTAGGTGATGTAAATATGTAACACAAGTCATGTGGCTTTTGATATGGCACTCCAAATGATTTGAACAAATTAACATTGGGCAAAACAAAAGGGTTATATGGGAATTATAATTGTGTATTAGATGAAATCATGTTTTTTTAACGGATCTTTAACAGAGACTGACGACAGGGGTTTCTTTGTTACAAGTGCACAAAATTAAGGGGTGTAGATGTAATATTTCAAATATAAGGGGATCTAAGTGATTAAGTGACAAATCTGAGGGAGTCTAGATGTAATTTATCCAACTTAAATAAAAAATTGGAAAAAGGTAAACTGTGTTGGATTTAAATTTCATAAATTAATTAAAGTCTACAAATTTATGGCTACCTCACTACCTAAAGCCCATATAAGAGTAATAAGAACTCTTATATGGATAACTACTCCTAGCACTATAAATAGAGGTCTAAGTGAGGAGAAGGAAAAGAAGCCAAGGAGTGAGGAAGATCACCGAAGCTCTGCTTAAAGTTCACTAAAGCCTTGCAAATTCATCTCCGGGAAGAAGAACACACTGCCAAGGTCCTTCTTCAAGAAATCCAAATCATCATCAAGCCATTTCAAACGAAGAACGATGAGGAGATTCATCAAAAGCATCATCAAATTGAAGAGCGGGAGATGCATTGATCCAACTTTCATTTTCATCAAAGTCACCAATTGAAGAGCGAGAAATACGCCAATCAGGTCCTCATCTTCACCAAATTCATCATTTTCATCAAATTCACCGAGAATTAGAAGATAGTGCACATGAGAAGCACGCCAAAGAGAGTCAACATTACATTTTTTACTTAAAGTCAATTAAATTGACTATTGTAATTTGACCTTATTTTGTGTTAATTTACACCACAAAATTTGTCGTTACAGATACAATCACTCATTTTCCTATGTCAATCTGAGCAACACACGGGGGGATATGGTTTTACAAGAATTTAAAACAAGATCACAATTGATATAAAGGGCACAAAGTTTTCGACTTTGACAATACATGGTGTACCTTTGACGCATGATCCAATTCCATGAGCTTGTCATACGGCGTCTATCAACTGTTCTGTATTTACAAAGCCAATCTCTTGTATCAAAAGTATTCTGGACCAAAAAAAAAGGTGAAAGAGAAACACACCTTTGTCAAAAACAAAAGATAAAAATGAAGGTCAGTCAGTCCCCAGTATACTTCATCTTAGTCGAGTGCTGGCAGATGTGAACTGGGTGTAGAGAAAAATCCCCATGCATATTCAGCAGCCGCTCCCGGTTGCTACAGATTGGTTGAAAGAGCATAACCATCTTCTGCCCTCGGTCTGAGAAGTTGAACGTCTAAAACCAGATCTTGAGCACCTAGCCAAGTAGTTCCGCAAGCTCAGATCAGCATTTCTGGGAACCAAGGAAGGTGTAGTTTCTGGAGCTTTCATGCAAAGACTAGTGCTGAATTTCATTGATGGGAATCTTTGGCAGCTCAGGGAGCGGAAAGAAGACCCAAGAGGGGAGATTCTGGCACAATGGAAATCAGGCTTGCAAAATGGGGTTTCTAGGGAAGCGGTTTCTGGCCCTTCGGCTGAACAAGTGCAAAATGATAGGGATAAACTTGTTCTTGCAACCTCCTTAACTATTGGCTTTGTGCTCTCAAGCTTGACAAATGAAACAATCCCGTGCCGGCAGAGGGGGCAGCCAATTGAGCCAGGAGGACCATGAGCTACAGTTGAGGTGCTGTTTGTGGAACATAGGTATAAGGCACACTGCGTACAGAACTCGTGAAAACAACCTGCAAAAAATGTGGCATCTTAAGTCACTCTAGGTCGGTGAATGATGGATTTGCAAATGGCTACACCGGTCCATAATGCAAAAGAAACATGAATGCACACCAAATGGTGAGGAAAAACATTGAAGTTTGGCAATGTTATAATATTTGAGACTTCAGGCTTCAGTATCGTCATTAAAAATTAAGTATATGAGCATTATTTGATGCTACATGTGACAGAATATAAAATTTGAAAACCGAAAAGGGGGAGGTTCAGGACAAGGATACAAAATTTGACAACCTAACATACGTTAATTTCTCAAGAATTAATTTTACAATGTATTCAGCACCAACACTGCTGATGCACTAACAAAACTGCTAATACCACCAGCAACATTGCTATGATGATGAACCAATTATTGCTATGCAACCCATTACTCCTCTACTCCCTTATTGATCTACACTGCACTGTATTGCAATTCTACTGGTGCCGTCCAATAGGGAGCCCCCTCTGTAGTTCAACTAAATCCATCAATAATTTCTACATTTATCTTTATTGGAAAGAAGAAAAGGCATCAACGAAAGTTTCACACACGCACACGCACATAATATGTTCTAATCTTCCTGATAACCAAACAACGTAGAATTGGCAAAGATCCAAAACAATTGCCAACTTCATTTGCACTAAAAAGAATTCAGAGCATCAATTTTATTGCTCTTCCTTCCAAAATAAAATAACTTGGCTGTGTTTTCCTACAAGCTACTGGGAGACAGAAATAAGAATCTTTCTGCTGACAGTTTGCAATCTTTAAAGGGAATGTACCTTCTGCAGCTACTGTGCACTTTCTTTCCAAACAAACAACACATGGGTCCACACATGTAGGGAGGCATTCTCTGCTTCTCCATCCACATTCTCTGCACATGACCAAAAATGGAGATTTCAGTACGATCGTTACTCGTCCTTCCAGACAATAAACTTGGCAGTTACTTGCATTAGCTACCAAAAAAATATTTTTAAAAAGATGCTTCTGCGTAGGAAAACAGTTTTGATGAAAATTACAGCAGTCACATACTTCAGCATTAGGACACCATTCATTAGCCTCATCAACATAGCTATTTTAATCTAAATCCACACCGCAGTAACATAAGCATAAGGACACCGGCAATCACCCATAATATGTTTGAAAACATAGCACATTTTACCAATAGCTCATGACTACACTTATCAAATATTATTCCTGCAAGTAAATACATTAATTACATATACTTGTTGAGTAAACAGGAGTAGCTTCTCATACTCGTTGAATAATGAATGGTGTCGGATACATTTGCTGAATTCCCATAGGGATAACAGTTTGGTTCTGAAAATCTCAGAATTAAGAAATGAATTTAATACATACAATTTAGCAGTATTTTTAGACAGTGGAATCTTCTAGGCCAATGGACTTATCAGAGAATTTTTTGGCTCTGAATGACAGATCTATTGTAGAACTTCAATAAATATTTCAAAAAGACAATAGTTAAAGCTGGTGAAGTCTTTCTGCCTAATTTACCACACTAAGTTTATAACTCTCTAATTGATGGACTTCAAGAGAAGAACATAACCAATGGTACTCCTTACCTTGTGAAGGCTTTGCCTTCTTGAAGTCAAGAGTTCAAGCCCCCTTCCCTCCCGCTCTCCCCAAAAAAAAAAAAAAAGAGAAGAACATAAGCTTACAACCCCCAAAATGATGAAACTTAAAGAGAAAAGTAAACGCAACAATTTATCGTGTCTTACGCAAGACGAGTGAATGACTACGTAGTTGGTTTTCATGGTTCTCTTCACACTTACACAAGTTACCATCATCAACACTACAGCTTTTGTACCTATTGACCCTCCCAAGAATCAAACAATTGAGCTTAAGGTCATAGGGTAAGGAATCAGGTGTCTATGGCTGTTTGGCAAGAATCAATACCTCAGTGATTACCACCTAAAACGTAAAGACCAAGGGCAAACAGCAGCAACAATTTCTAGTACCAACAAAATGCAACTACAAAAGATCACCACAAGAAGAAGAAAACAAGGTATATCTTCCATTAATCCATTAATTTTTTCAACCTCTCCAATTCATTGCTTTCGTGTATAATTGTAAGCCAGAAAATGCATTTTTGGTATGATTAGTTGGACTTCAAGTAAATTCTGATGCAAGAAATCATAATAGTCTCTGTGAGTTTTCATTTTCCCTCGACAACATTGCACAGTCATTGAGTAATTTGACAAACAGAGAAGACACTGACACTCCTAAAGATAAACAAAAGCATAAGCTGAGCCTCAGAAAGTACTCAAATCCATTTGAATCAGAAAGCAGCTGACAGAAAAAACAGTTACAGGCGTGCAAGATGAAAATCTTAAACATAGAGTACAGCAAATACTGATGCAGCAATAGCAAAAAAAAAAAAAAACAACGCTGATGCAGTTTTGTACACTTTGATCATCAGAGGGAAAATATGTTCACCTAGCAACGTTTACAATGCTCATAAGAGGAAGACATAAATATGATGAAGGAAGAACTCGTTGTTGGCACCGTTGCCGTCTGCTAAGAATTTCCTCAAGCCAATCTCTACGCCATGAACGAGCAACCATCAAGGGAGTCCACCTTGAACATACAAAACAAGGATATGCTAGACAATCATTAATGGATCAACTGAAAATTACAAAAAGGAAAGATGATACAACATAATAGAAGTGTGCTTTATCTGAATGCCCTCCACAAAGAAGAATCTCAACAGGGGGACTTGGATGGCAGTTTAATGTCCAGTTGATAAGAAAATGATGGACTATATAATTAATAAGGAAAACCCACAACATATGGGTCCCAAAGGAAGACATATATACACATACACATGCCCATGCATATCTGACCTGCTAAGTCTTTTGACCTAATAGAATACCTCCCATTTGTAAGACTCAGTCTGACATGACAAATGCTTGTTTGTACTTGTGTAGTAATAGGACATACAACAAAGAGTAACTTGGATATAAAACATCAATGCTCTGACAATTGAATTTAGACAATTGTCGATGCATGAGAAGATTCAGAGAGTGGCTACGTTCCAGGAAGCAGGTTACAAACATGCGCAACTCTGCAAAAAAAATGCCGAGGCCCTAAACATATAGCCACAAAACAGTTTCTACAGACTATATGCTTACCTTATGGTAGGGGCATCAGAGTTTTGAACAATGGTAATAAATATGATCACTGTGTAGTTCCCACAAGATCGCAGATTGCTCCAGGTATAAAGGGAGTTCACATTAACAAAAACATCTTTAGGCATAAAACAAAATATTTACAAGTAAGAAAAAAATTCTTACGACTGATCAAAGAAAATTTTTGTGAGTTCACCAGTATCAGCCAACTCCATAGACGGGGATTTACTTTGTGAAATCTACTAATATCTACTCCTTTAAAAAAAAAAATTCTTTCTTCTCTTTTGGGCGAGAATGTTGAAGAGGAAATTTTGTTTCTTTCCGCACATATCACAGTCCATCCACATATGCAAAAGTAATATTACTATGAACAGTTTTCTACATTATTCCCCGAATTATAGCATTAATATTATGCAGGAAAGTTGGATGTAATTGATCCGATAATGCAGGTTCGAGTTCTGCCCGTGACTGAATTCCACTGCTTTAGATTCAGTCAAGTTGTGGGGCTAAGACTGTTTGCATTGGAAATCAAGAAATTCCTCTACCCTCGCTATCAACTTAAACCCCCTCTACTCCAGGTCTCAGATCCCCATTTGACTATTAAGCAGCAAGCCAGGAACACTGGTACTCAATAGATAGGTGATCTAACTGATGCCCAATAATACGTAAAGTATACAAAGAGTGCATGGAAAACCACAAACTATTCAGCAAAAAAGAATTATTTTCAAACAAAGAATAATTTCTTTGTTACTTTGGATTTGAAGTTAACTTGATATACAAATATAAAATAGTGAAGCAACAAGAGCAAAATATGACCAAGGATTAAGGAAAAGTCTGGATGAAATAGCTCATCAAAGTAACATGAGTGACAAATGACTTGCATACCCATTTGAATTTTCGGCAGTAAGACTGGCACCCCTGGCAATCAAAATCTGAGAATATGGAAATCAATGAAACTTCAGCACACTCCCAACACCACAAACAAATTCAGATCATTAAAAGGAAACATACCTGACAACACTGCGCATTTCCACCACATGCGGCATAATGAAGGGGTGTGCTTCCTGCCCCTGCAAAGTGACAAAGACACCTCTACATAATAAAATAACAGATGATATAAAATAACCAATCTTCATTCTTTGGACCACAGTTTACATAGAATAGGCATACTCCATCAAGAATTTTGAAAAATACTTATTAGTTAATTTAAAGAAAAATCTCTATTTTTTTTTTGGTTTTTTTACTGTTCACAGCCAAAACAAAAATCAAAGCCACAGATTGTGAATAAACTAAAAATACTTTTAATCTTCTTTTTTTTTTTTGAGAATGTTTAGCTGCAAGGCAAAAGCCATATGCTTTGAATAATTTATCTGGCACCAAGAATATGAAAAGCATGCGTCAACAACACTGTCCTTTATTTTGGCAATAACAGTTGTAATGACAGAAATTGGGGAAGTTATTTGCCATGGAATGGGAAAAAGCCGTTGTCCTAAGTTGGTCCTGCACATGAGGTGCTAGCAGGAGTGACTGGTAGAACAACTTAACCTTCATCATTAATGCACAACTTACTTGTCCTTAGACTTGAACTCCTTGCTTTTAGCAATGAAATTAGAAATCAAGTAGCATATTAAATTTATCCTATTCTCTTCTGTTGAATTGAGCAAAAAATGTCAAGGAAGCACTAACAGGAGAATATAAAAAACAAAAACTGCATGAAGTGCTTGATTTTCTGATGAAAAGATAAGTGTAATAAACAGGTGACTGTGCATGTTGGAGGCCTATAAACTTTACACTATAAAAGGACTCACGAAGAACTAAACTGAAATGTACATACGAACAAGAAATGGATGGCAAGATCAGTCTGCAGTTCAAAAGCTTCCAATCTTGATAAACAGAACAAGAAGGTAGAAAAGAAACTAAGCAAGCTGTTCTTATCTAATCGTACAATGGGGTGTACAGACGATAATAATATCAAATAAGTATCTCATGTGCAACAAGATCCATGAAACTTCCAATGACAGAAGCCAAAACCACAAGGTCTGAAAGCCAATGGATCATCATTATATGCCAATTGGGGGGGAGAGAGTGCATGACCTCCTAATAAATTATGCAAAAAATAAACGCCTTTTACTACGAGCAGCACAGGAGCCCTGGGTTGCTTTGGAAAGTTCAGACACTTTAATATTGAACATAATAAATACAAATATATCTTTAAGCAAGGCAGCTCCTTGTGTTTAATTATACATTCTCAAACCTGAGAGCAATAGTTGATACAAAAAAGTTATGGATGCCATATAAATATCTAGAGTGGCTGTCATGCATACGAGGACAGTTGCAGCTAAGGTGTTCCAGACCAACAACTTCGCGTCTGCCTTTGCATTTGGTTAGGTAAGCATTCAAACACAAACATGGCATATACATATATATGTTGACAGCTTGCAATCTATAGTATAAGGAACATGCGAAACAAAAAAAATAGTAGCAACAATCAGGAGGAATGAGTGATAAATTTTTTTAGAAGCTGAACAAGTTTGTAATATGATAATAACCAACATCACAAAGAAAAAACCATTAGAGCAGAATGCTATTGTTGGTTATTTAGCAGCAGGAATTCAAGAAAAGGACTAAATGAGCTACCTATTAAATCAATTGTAGTCCCATCTTCCACAGTGACCTCGGCAGCAGAAGCCCCCAAGTCCAGAAGTAATTGCACACTTTCGACATGCCCATTCAGTGCAGCCATATGGAGGGCAGTGATGCCCCCATCGGCAGGTCTGTTTATGACCTCATAGAGTGCACTGGTGCAAACAAAATCATATGAAAAGCAAATTAGCATACTTTTTTTTGGAAGCTGGAAAGACATTTATAACAATTTACAAGCAGAATTTCACATGAGGTTACCCTTCATCAAATTCTAAAATAGAATCTTCATTTCTTGATCTTTTCCTTAGGATACTGCAAAAATTAGGAATGCTAGGAATGTAGTCAGCAAGGGTTAGCCGCATGCATCGAGAATGACCATTCAGAGCAGCCAAGTGGAGTGCAGTACCCCCATTGAGATAATCTGCTCTGTGGATCTGAATCCAATATCATGTCTTTTAAACCATTCAATGCACAGAAATGCAGCAATTATACAAAAGCATTATAAATACTCATACATTGGCTCTGAATAAAACCAGAGTCTGAACAACCTCCCAGTGACCATATTGACAAGCTTGCATCAAAGCAGTCTGTTCATGAAGAAACATAAACCATTTTTTAAGTTCTTTGATATAATGTTTTACTTATAAAGCAAGGTTTCAAACCAATTGATATTAATACAAATTATTACTAGTTTGGAATGACAATGAGAGACAGATGAGAAAGAACTACAACTTTCAATCACATAATTAGTTCTACCTGTCCCCGATAATTCCGGAGATTGATATCTACCCCCGATTCGAGCAAGAGAGAGACAATCTGAAGACAAGAAACACACAGCCATTGTCATCATACGAGGGTTGCAATACCTGTAAATTCACATTATCATATCCAAAACAAGAAAAAACAACATGAAAGTTCAGGGAAAAAGTTGTCACTCAGTCTTTCTCGAGATATACTTGCAAGATTAAACTCAATTCTGAGATACCTCATGGTGGCCTTGAGCTGCAGAATAATGGAGGGGCGAATTGCGAACACCAAAAGTAGAATACCTTGCAAGGCGAGGATTATACTCCAATAAAGCCTTGGCTTCTTGGAGATCCCCATCTCTTGCAGCCGAAACCAAGCGCTCCCCAGATGCGGAGCACCCAAAGGAATTTCCAACAAGACTTAAGAACCTCATGGTCCTCAAATATCATCACCAAAAGAAATGAAAGAAAAAGAAAAAAAAAACTAAAAAAACAGATAAGGACTTAATCTAGCTCCACATATAGACGTAAGGAATCTATCCAAAGAGCTTTATTCCCCAATCCTCAAATCATTGAAAATCACATGAGAAATTGGAAGGAAGAAAAAGAAATTCTTCTATCTGCTAAAAATTCCTTGTTTTCCACCAAACTTGTAACCACCATCCTTCTTACTTTCACATACAGAGAGAAACAAATTTGTTGTAACTGATGTAAATTATCATAAAGAAAGGTTGAAACTCATCTTAACGGCATAAATCCAGTTCCAAGTTGATCATATTCAATGCAATCTGATCGGATTATTGCAATAAGTTCAAGAAACCCAACTACAGAATTAGGAAATCCAATTCCTTTTCCACAACTTGCTTGTTTGTCATATCAAACTACCCAGAAACCCACTTGCAATTTTCCCTCAAAACTCAAAAGCTTCAATAACCACTCCTTAATTTTCTCTCAGAAGTCAGATTCTCCAATCCCAGCTCCCAAATTTCCCGAGAAACACAAAACCTCTCATACCCACGTCCAAACTTAAAAGCTAACTAATTTCTTTTACAAAAAAATTCAGATTCTTGAATAAATGATCAACATTCACCTCATGACTTCCCTCAAAATTTAATGCCTCCAATACCCGCTTCCTAATATGCTCTCAAAAGCCTGATTCTCCAATAGCCACCCCCTAATTTTCCCGGAAAATTCAAAACCTCCAACACACATTTCAATGTTCTCTCTGAAAATCCAAAATCCCCATTACCCAACTCCGAACTTCCCGGGAAAATAAAAATTCCAATTACCCGAATCACATGTCGACAAACCAATTCAAAGTTCCACCCCAGAAACTCAAAATATTCAATACCCAGAAAGAACTGGGAATTTTCAGCCCAGTGAGATCAAGACCAAAAGAAGACTATGAACCATCAGAGCTGTCAAAGGATGTTGAATTAAATGTCTAAATGAGTTGTTAATGCTAAAATGTCGGTAAACAAACTCTGATATGCCCTTAAAAATAATGGGTAAAAGTATAGGAGTGTTATTAGGGACACCGCCTTTTACAGGGAACCTTAAACCAACAAGCCTGCAGGGAAAGCGTGCATTTCATGATTGGATGTTATTCTCTAGTCAATTTTGGTTGTTGGTTTGTTCCCTCCTCCCTCCTCCCCCCGGCCCCCTCTCTCTCTCTCTCTCTCTCTCCATGTACTCTCCTTTGCCTACGGTTTACTTTAAGAATGTGCAGGGAACAGAGTGGTTTATATACCCCGTAATTTTGTGTTTATCCATTCTGATTTTTATTTTTAGAAGGAGTTCTGTTACTTTTTGTTGGTGAGACATTATTAGAGGAAAGGATGGGAGGACGAGGGGATTCCAACCATTGATCTTGAGGTTCTAAGAACGGTTAACATTAAGACAATTTCAGTGTAAATAAATGATGTTGATAGATTTTCCCCACCTGAACTAGCTAGCTAACTCCCATAGTTCAAATACAGTGAAGTTAGAATTAGGGTTAATTGCAAATTCTAAGTCAAAATATTTCAATAATTTTAATTTGTATTTTCAAAAGATAAAAAATTTTAATTTATATTCTCAAACATATTATTTTGTATTAATATTCACTCAAACTAACGGCCGTCATTTTGTCATCTAAAATTAAATAAATAAATTATGTCTAGACTCCCTCATTTTTAAAATATTACACCTACATCTCTAAAGAATCCAAATATAACTAAAAGTGTTCCCCTAATTGAGCATTCAAATAATTCTTTTTAAATGATGTACCACGTTGGATATAAAGAATATTATATAATATAAGCACTTTTGAATATTATATAATACATGTATTATATTGAACATTCAAAGGGTAAACTTGATTTTAAATATTAGAATACAATGAACCCATAAAATAAAGGATAATATATAAATTATAGTTATTTATTAGGATGATATTATATATTTTTAACGAATATTAATGACAGGTGTTATGTATTATAAACGCACAAATGTTAGAGGGTGTAATTGTAATATTATAAATGTGAGGGGTCTAGTAATTAAATGGCAAATTTGAGGGAGTCTAGGTATAATTTACTCATTTAGTTTTAAATCGCAAACTGATAGCTATTAATTTCAGGTACACATTGATATAAATTTATATATATAAGAGTGTAAATTGAGATTCAAAAAATCTTTTAGAGTGTAATTTGAGATTAACCCTTTAAAATTATTGTACATAAGTTTTAAACACGATTATTTGTCCGATCTCTATCAATCAATATTTCCTCTTTCAATTACTTGAGTTAATCCAATTAAGAATCTTAAATCTTTAACGATCACATCTATTTGACTGATGGGGGATATTGACTCTATGGTCGCTTTTCATTAAGCTTCATGCCTTTGAAATCGATCGAACAAGGTCACATGAGTACGCTTTAAACCAATTTGTGGCACGAAATACGATTACATGGAAGTAAAATATTACACAGAAAAAAATATATTTTATATTAAACATTGGAGGACAATGTAGAATCTATTAATCTTATCATCTAAGAGGAAGGTTTGTTAGGGATTAATCCTAAAAAAATTAGGATCGATGAATTTATTTTGAGTCAACCCCATTTTGAAATTATGATTGAACCAAATTGATTCGTTATTTCACTACAATATCGAAAAATCAATTTCTTAATCCCATTGAAAAAAATTCTCAAAGCATGCCTCAACCCTATAGTTTGTCTTCAATAAAAAAATAATAATACTACAAAGCTTTATGTGTCAACAACCCACTTGGTTAGGTTATGATGATGAGCTAAAAAGATGTATATTCCAGGCAGGCCAAATGCAAGGCCTTTAGAATCTGTACAACTTCTATATATATTACTTTTTATCATAGATATTCGTTTTTTTTAATATCTTTTTTTCCAGATAAAATGGTTCTCCACTAGAATGATTAAAATATTGAAAGTTTATTTTTCCATTAAACCTACTCCAATAAGCAATGCTATAAAATATGGTTGTGGTTGCAAATTGGGTTCGTCACCAAATCATCCTGGACTGTTGAATTGTTTTTCAGAAAATGACCAGAAAGAGAGAGGTGAACAATACATCTAACAATCATAATAAAACATGGCTTATTTATTGTTGTGTGGACTAAGATCAGGGCAATTATTGCAATAGCTGTGAACAACTCTAGCCATTTATTATTTTTTTTCTAGGGGGTTGGGGGTGGGTTTAATGCTGATAAGTTTATAAACTTTACAGAGCTTTCAAGCAGGGTGAGACATGGGTTTCTCAAACGTGTCTTGTTGAAAATCATTAATTGTAGTGTGTATTTTGGTTGTAACGTATGTAAATTGTGTAATATTAAGATTATATCTTGTAAAATTAAATTCGTGCCAATCATTTGATATATAGGACTGATTAATTGATGTGATTATGATACAAGTTACTAAGTCTAAACTCATGTCTAATAGCGTTGAGTCGGAATTGTGAGCCCTATTATTAATCTTATAAATATTTGTCAAGCTCTTACTTCTTTTTATCTGCCCAAATAATTTATGGTCAACTCTCAAGTTTTGTCATGGCTTTAACAATGAGCATTTTTTTTTTGGTACATGATGTTCAAGTTGGAGCCGACTATTCTTTTGAACTTAGCAGCGACTGACCACCGTAATTCAATAGTGAGCATTGTCTCGTCAATTAGTTATATCAACTATGACATTTTTGGCCTGCATGTATGGCTCCATTAGGTAATCAAACATATAAACAAACATAGGTTAGATGGATTTTCCATTTGTCATTACGACTCAACCGAACACAAAACATAGGGCCTACCCAAGGAGGCAGTGGAGGGAATTGCTTAAAACCTTCGACCCTTTTTTCTAAATAAGGGGTGTCTAGGGCACCTCATTTTGTCATTTCGTCGTTGCCTATTTCTGTTAGGTTGAAGTGTTTGACTTTTTTTTTTTGCGCTTGCTCATGTTTCATTGATCTATTGCATGGTAAAGAAAAAAAAGTATAAAAGAATAGTAAACAGAGTACTTAATGGTATTTTTATAGGGATTCTATTTATTATTATATGATTCTTATTTAAAATTACCACCACAGTTCTTTTTTGGGCGACTGTAAAATGGACGGCCGCCTATAGGTGGTAAGGTTGGGTGGGCGGTAGTATTTAGATGATGGTCAATCTTCCTAATCGTGCGCAAGTCAAGTTTAAAATGCATGAAACTCATCACTTTTTTCCAGGGTTCTTACTGCTAGAAGGCGCAACTCACAACCCTTGTAATGAAGCAAGGAGTTTTTCAACTCATTTAAAGGAGAAGGACAAGAATAGATTCGACAGTAGAAGCAGGGTCATTTGCTAAATTTTTTTTCTTTCTTTTTCATCCTAAGGACAAACCATTTATGGTACCGTCAGGGCTATTTGTTTTCATCCCTATTGTTAAATAGCCTACTCAAACACGAGCATAAAGAAAGAAAATGAACACAATATTGCTGCAAAGGAGTCAAAACTCAATGACAAAAAGTTGTTTTGGATTGCTACTTAGGATTAGGAATGACCGAATTTTTCAACATTCCTTTTGTGGCCCTACTGAAGATTCAAAAGGGCAGTCATCTCCTTCGAGATAAGAGGCCACTAGACTAGTACCGAGATAAACGGTGTATCCTTTCCGTGCATCAAAAAACATTAGGGAGAATTACATTCGTATTTTTTGAGATTTATTACTTAATCATTTAAATTTTTTAACATTTGAAATATTACACAAAGATTTTTTGAGGTTTGTACACGTGTAATACTTAGACCCTATCTTTAATGTCCGTTAGTAAATTTATTAGTAAATTATACTCAGATTCCCTAAAATTTATAGGTATATAACACTTAGACTTATCAAGTTAAAAAAATTACACTTAAACCACTTATTAGTTATCGAATTTACGAAATCTATTAAATGATGAAATTATCTCAATAAAAGATAGAAAATATTATATCCATCATAAGTTTGACCCCTTATTTGGTTTTTTAGTTTTATTCCAATAGATAATATAATTGTATACTAATTATAATTTTTTTAAGAAAAAATTGAATTTTTATTTTTGATTTTCTTTCAATAAATGACATAATAAAATATGAATTTTAGTTGTAAAATTTAAAATATATAATATTCTAT
This sequence comes from Ilex paraguariensis, assembly GCA_963454935.2. Taxonomy (NCBI): domain Eukaryota; kingdom Viridiplantae; phylum Streptophyta; class Magnoliopsida; order Aquifoliales; family Aquifoliaceae; genus Ilex; species Ilex paraguariensis. Next base: position 25,439 of record CAUOFW020001110.1, read on the forward strand.
CTTTAATTGAAATATTTTTTGTCTAAACATAATATTTTAAACTTGAGGAGTTTAAATATTACATATCTACAAACTTCAAAAGGTTTTAGTGTAATTTACTAATGAATAGACTAACAGACATTGACAACAGAGATTATGCATGAACAAATTTCAAGAGATCTGTGTGTAATATGTTAAATGTCAAATAGTCTAATTAATAAATTGACAAACCTCGTAGAGAGAGTGAGTGTAATTCTCCCAAAACATTATTGAAAAACACAGTAGATGTTGATCATCCCACACATCGTGGCCACCCATTACGGACACAAATAGTTTTTGTAGTCTCTTGTATCTATTCTGATGGGTTAAGCCCAAATAGTCCAATTTATGTATTAAAGCCCAACCCCGGTTGAGGAGCCCAACCTCATTGTGAATCCACCAAGTCCAAGACAGACCAAGGCCGGTTAGACTTCTTGCTTAGCACGTCACCAAGAGGAAGCACGGGAAGCTTGAGGCCGGTTAGACTTCTTGCTTAGCACGTCACCAAGAGGAGAGCACGGGAAGCTTAAGGCCGGTTAGACTTCTTGCTTAGCACGTCACCAAGAGGAAGCACGGGAAGCTTGAGGCCGTTAGACTTCTTGCTTAGCACGTCACCAAGAGGAGAGCACGGGAAGCTTATCCACACCACCGAAGGAAGGAAACGGTCCAATCTTTGACCACGTTTCATGAAGAGCTCCCCAACCTCTTCCTTCCGTTGAGGATAAGTCGTGATCTCCACCAAAGATAATCTCTAAGCTGCGATAAAGAAGCCTTGAGGATATGTCATGATCTCCACAAGAATGATCTCTTATCTACTATAAAATGGCTCTAATCTGGGAGAGGAAGGACACATGCTCCATCAGAGACTTACAGAAGACGAACCGACTATCGGAGATTATTATTTTCTTTGATTCTCTATTTCCCCTCTCAAAGCTTGTATCTTCATTCTCCATACCTTTGAATCAATAAAATACCCGGCGACTGAAGCCATTGAAGAGTGGACGTAGGTCAAATTGACCGAACCACTATAAATTGTGTCTTCTTTAATTTTTTCGTTGATTTCATTGCATTTATTATCTATACTTGACAGGTGGTGTGCAAAACCATTTTTGTGCATCATCAGTTTGGCGCCGTCTGTGGGAAACGACAAAATTCTCACTCCTGAACATTACATCCATTGAACTAATGGCGATCACTACCCGATCTATGAACCAACCTGAAGACAATCCTCCACGAGAGGAAGAGGTTGCTCCCCCGCCTATCAACCCTGTTCCGGATACTCTAGCCCCGAATCCCCAACAAATATTGGAGACCATGCAGCAACTGGTTGCTCAAAACCAACAGTTACTGCAACTCATACTTGCTGGACAAGGAGGAGCACCACACGGAGGTGTACAACATGGAGGACCCCAAGGTGGAGCACCACACGGAGGTGCACAACATAGAGGGCCCCACGGAGGTGCACAACATAGAGCACCCCAAGGAGCTCCACATCCTGGACATCAAGAAGCACCACGCCCTGTTGCTCCACGCCCGGGTGCCCCATTGGGCACCCCACTTCGGAAAGCCCAACATGAGGGAGCTGCACCTCCCCCTCCCCTTGCTTTCCAGGGAGAGGACCCTTATCTCCAGGAGGATGAGGGTGAAAACCAAAGCATGGGGCATGGAGGCCACTTCCATGATCATTCCAGAAGAGCCCCCAATCATTGGGACGAGAAGATAAAGGAGGTACAGAATCAACTCGGTGATGTCTTTAACGCCATGAAGGCACAAGGACCCGAGACTGTTGACCACCTGGTAAGGCGTACTGATACCCCTTTCAAACCTGATGTAGCAAACTACCCCCTCCCTCAGAAGTTCAAAATGCCATATGTGGAGACCTTTGATGGAACAAAGGATCCACTGGACCACCTCAACACTTACAAGACCTTGATGCAATTGCACAACGTACCAGACGAAATCATGTGCAGGGCATTCCCAACCACATTAAAGGGGTCTGCCCGACAGTGGTTTGCTAAGCTCTCCCCCGCCTCTATTACCTCTTTTGCCAAGCTTAGCAGATCATTCGTCTCACACTTCATAGGAGGGCGTCGCCACCAGAAGCCAGTTACGCACCTGCTTAGTATAAAGCAAGACCGCGAGGAGAGCTTGAGGAGTTACCTCACTCGTTTTAACGAGGAGGTGCTCCAAGTTGATGAACCCGACGACAAGGTGACGATGACCGCCTTCTTGGGTGGCCTCCGTTCATCAAGTTTCCTTTTCTCAGTTCTGAAGCGCCCACCGAAGAGCATGCCAGAACTATTCACAAAAGCTCAAAGATATATGAATGCTGAGAAAATCAACAAGTTTAGGCAAGGTGAATCATCTCACAGATCACCAGAAACTTGACCTGCCTCTGCACTGTTCTCAAACAAGCAGCCTATCTCCAGCTTAACGGCTCTCTCACGGGTCGCCAAAAAAACAAAAAAAAAAAACTTAGCCTCTGTACTGTTCTCAAACAGGCAGCCTATCTCCAGTTTAGCGGCTCTTTCACGGGTCACCCAAAAACTTGGCCTCTGCACTGTTCTCAAACAGGCAGCCTATCTCCAGTTTAGCGGCTCTCTCACGGGTCGCCAAAAAACTTGGCCTCTGCACTGTTCTCAAACAGGCAGCCTATCTCCAGTTTAACGGTTCTCTCACGGATCGCCAAAAAACTTGGCCTCTGCACTGTTCTCAAACAGGCAGCCTATCTCCAGCTTAGCGGCTCTCTCACGGGTCACCAAAAAAGCTTGGCCTCTGCACTGTTCTCAACACAGGAAGCTTATACCTCAAGCTTAAAGACTCCCTCATGGGTCGCCAAAAGCTAGGTCTCAAAAAATTTAGCTCTCTCACGAGCAGTTCTCCAACTCTGTCATTGCTCTCGCTAGGTTCTCCCGAGGCAGCCCCAGGCCCACCCAAGGCGCCCAGCACCTGGAGAAGGGCTTGATCATCAAGAGCAGCACCCAAAGGTTCCTTACTACTTGCAATGTCTAGCCCAATGCCTAGAAGTGTGCCTGATTGCTGTTGCTCGTCAAAACAAAGTTGCCCAGTAGCTTGGAGGCTGTCTCGCCCTTCAAAATTGCGCAAAGCAGAATTTTCGGCGTAAAAATCAGCACCTAAGACGCCCAAATCAGCACCTCGAGTGGGAATCGGATCAGCCCATGCTCCCAGGCCACTGCCTAGCTCTCCCTGACGAACCTTGGACTGATTTTCAGCGCCCTTTGATGAAAAAATGCTGCTGCCCAGCGTTCCAAAGCCGCCCAGCGCACCAGATCTGAAGCTGTCCGGGACAGCAGAAGCAGCAGCTAGGCTGCTGCCCAGAGCACTTGGGCTGTCCAGGACAGCAAGGCCAGCGCCCAGGCAGCTGCCCAGCGCGCCTGGGTTGTCCAGGATGCGAGGAGCAGAGCCTAGGCAGCCGCCCAGGCCCCCAGCGCCTAAGCCCCCAGCGCGCGCGCGCTGCCCAGCTGCGCGCCTACCTGCGCTGCGCAGCCGCGTGCCCAGCCGCGCGCCTGCGCTGCCCAGTTGCGCGCCTGCGCTGCCTATGCGCACCTGCGCTGCCTATGCGCACCTGCGCTGCCCAGACGCGCGCGCTGCCCAGCTGCGCACCTGCGCTGCCCAGACACGCGCGCTGCCCAGCTGCGCACCTGCGTTGCGCAGTCGCGCGCCCAGCGCGCCTGCGCTGCCCAGTCGCGCACTGCCCAGCTGCGCACCTGCGCTGCGCAGCCGCGCGCCTGCGCTGCCCAATCGCGCGCAGAGCCGCTGCCCAGGCCCCCAACGCGCGCAGAGCAGCAGACCAGGCCCCCAGCGCGCGCGCGCGCTACCCAGCCGCGCGCCCAACGCGCCTTCGTTGTCCAGCCGTCTCCCTGCGCAGCCCAAGCCATTCCTCGCGCCGCCCATCTCCCCTTCGCTGTCCAGCTTTTCAATTTCAGATCCACAACTTTTTTCAACCTCCATCAATCCCTTTTCAATCGACATTGTTCACTTGAGAAGCTCAACTAGCAAGGAAGAAATCACACTCTTGAAAGGATTCAAGGAGAACACACACTTTGGCTTCAACAAAATGGGTAGGACTTGAGTTCTCAAAATTTTCAAGAGGTGGGTGCTCAATCTTAAAAATAAGTGAAATGGTAACTTGAAGAAGAAGACTATATTTATAGTCTAGGGTTTTTCAAAAAGAGAAAAAAAAAAGAGGCCCAAATAGACTATTATGGGCCCCCTTCAAAATAAAGTAGGCAAATAGAAAATTATGGGCCCTCTTCAAAACAAAGTGGCCAAGTTATAAGCCATTTTCAAAACAAAAAGGCCAAACAAATATTATGGGCCTTCTTTAAAATAAAGTGGAAAAGACTTGAAAAAAAAAAAAAAATGTAATCAATGCCTCCTTCTCCAAGTCTCCTTGGACATGGGGCATTGGGGGGCAAATGATGGGTTAAGCCCAAATAGTCCAATTTATGTATTAAAGCCCAACCCCGGTTGAGGAGCCCAACCTCATTGTGAATCCACCAAGTCCAAGATAGACCAATGCCGGTTAGACTTCTTGCTTAGCACGTCACCAAGAGGAAGCACGGGAAGCTTGAGGCCGGTTAGACTTCTTGCTTAGCACGTCACCAAGAGGAGAGCACGGGAAGCTTAAGGCCGGTTAGACTTCTTGCTTAGCACGTCACCAAGAGGAAGCACGGGAAGCTTGAGGCCGTTAGACTTCTTGCTTAGCACGTCACCAAGAGAAGAGCACGAGAAGCTTATCCACACCACCGAAGGAAGGAAACGGTCCAATCTTTGACCACGTTTCATGAAGAGCTCCCCAACCTCTTCCTTCCGTTGAGGATAAGTCGTGATCTCCACCAAAGATAATCTCTAAGCTGCGATAAAGAAGCCTTGAGGATATGTCATGATCTCCACAAGAATGATCTCTTATCTACTATAAAATGGCTCTAATTTGGGAGAGGAAGGACACATGCTCCATCAGAGACTTACAGAAGACGAACCGACTATCGGAGATTATTATTTTCTTTGATTCTCCATTCCCCCTCTCAAAGCTTGTATCTTCATTCTCCATACCTTTGAATTAATAAAATACCCGGCGACTGAAGCCATTGAAGAGTGGACGTAGGTCAAATTGACCGAACCACTATAAATTGTGTCTTCTTTAATTTTTTCGTTGATTTCATTGTATTTATTATCTATACTTGACAGGTGGTGTGCAAAACCATTTTTGTGCATCATCATATTCCATTAGTTGATTCCATACAGTCTTGTTCCTGTTTACCATACTATTAGTTTTACTTGTTTTAGAATATGGTTTATAAAATCATTCTTTGCACCTTTAGGGGCATACTTTGTAATTGTCTTTTCTTTCCTACCGTTCGAACCTTATTGAGGAGAGTTCTCCACCCCAGACCAGAGGCTCCACACATAGTTGGGGTGTGGCCCTCCCTCTCTTTCAGTGGATTGAGAATTACTTGGAATATATATACTCTTGATAAATTTCTTTTAAGAAGAATTCGTGTTTAACCAACAAAGACAAGGGCCCAAAGAAATTAAATGAAAGGAGAGGAGAGATGACAGGGAGATACGTCAGTTGTTAGTGGGTTTGGACCACGCCATCCTCCTTCCATTGTAAATACATAAAATTTTAGTTACATCTCTTCTAATTTATCATTTATTTGAAATTTTTTTTTTTAATTTTTGAATTTTTATTAACACCCCTACTAGATTAAAAATATTAACTAAAATATAATTTTACTAAATTATTCATGATGTATTTGAAGAAAAACGTCATCCATAATCCCTTTGGATAGACATATTCAATATGACTCCCTCTATTTTTTAAATTTTTTTACGTATTAAATTTGGGTAGATTAAAATTTGATTCGAACTAATTAAAATTAATTTTTTAAGTATTAAAATTCAAGTTGATTGAAAATTATATTTTTTTCCTATATTAAAATTTGAGCCACTTAAAATTCTATTTGAGCCAATTCAAAATGATTTTTAATTGGCTCAAATTAAATTTTAATCAACTCGTATCGAATCTTAATCCGCCCAAATTTTGATACATAAAAAAATATAAATTTTAATTGACTCAAATTTTAATTGATACGAATTTTAATAAATAAAAAAAATATAAGCTTCAATCGACTCAAAGTGAATATTAACCCGCGCTAACAGTTCAAGTAGAGCTCAAATCAACTCAAATTTTAATATGTAAAAAAATAATTTTAATAGGTTCGAATTTTAAAACATAAAAAAAATAAAATTTAATCAGCTCAAATCGAATTTTAATCAATTTAAATTTTAATATGTAAAAAAATAAATTTTAATCAATTTGAATTTTAATATGTAGAAAAATGAATTTTAATCGACTCTAATTTTTTATAGAAATATTGTTTGAGGTTTATGTAAGGCAATTTTTAGTATTTTAGATGAATTTTTTTTTGTTAAAAATGGTGGTTTAATGACAATAGGGAATAATGATGTTTAAATATAAATTAAAAAATGTGTCATTGACGTTTTTAATAATAGAGATGGTGTCCTTGAATATACAGTAAATAAGAAAGGTACAACTAAAATTTTCTTTTGTAAATATTGATTAAAAAAAATAAAGTTATATAAATTTTAAAAGTAGACTTAAAAAATATACTTAATAATTATAAAAATTGAAAAATAGTGAGTTTCAATAAATATTCGAACTCACGTAAAAATAATAATTATAACTTATAATTATCAAATTTATTTTTTAAGTGGATGTATTATTGCTCTAAAAAAGACAGAGATACGATAGCCCAATTGAAAGGGACAAGAAGAGCATGAGAGGAAGGCCATGCATTGTTATAAGTTATAACTTGCCCAATTTGGGCTTTTGAACACCTATAGCCGCCGGAGCCAAGCCTATAGAAAGAGGACAACTTTTCCCTGGTTCCCAACTAGACAAAAAAAACAAAAAAAAAAGCTTGAAAAGACATCCCTTTTGATAAGACTTGCACCAAGGATTTTGGTAATTGTGTTGCTAGAGGCCCAAAGCATTCTAACTTGGGCAGTATGGATGATGGGTAGAAGAGATCTTTGCTGCATATGGCATTGAGTCCATCAAAATCTTTGGGTACAGCTGATGGACCTTTACTCACTTTTCCCTCTTTTTTTAGTAGGGGTGTTCGAATTTTCGGGTAAGAAATTGAGTAGGAATATCACACCTGATCGAGTAGGGTAGGCCAAGAAAAAAATTCTTTCGCAAAATATTAAGTAGGAAGACAAAAGACTATATTTTATATCCGTAGGATTGGATGAACACCCCTATTTTTTAGGGTGAGTTATCTGATAACCAACAATTCTTAATTCTCTTGGTTTCCTACCATAGTTATACTTGTTCACCCAACTCATCGACCTTGCCACCGCGTTGGGTCACTCGATCTGTCTTTATGCATTTTTTCCTCTTTTAAAATGGAGTGTGAGTTATCTGATGTTCAACGATTGCTAATTCATTTATTTCTTTACTATAGTGTACACTGACCTTGCCATCAAGTTGGGTCACCCGATCAACCTTTATTCACTTTTTTCTCTTTCAAGTTAAAGGGTGAGTTTTAACACGGTGTTTTTTTGTATGTAGGAATAACATTGTACATATTTATATTAAAGGGTGAGATTCAACTTACAAAAATAGATTTTATGTATGCATGGGTAATATTGTGTATTTATATCTCTTGGAACTCGGTGTCAGGAACGTCATATATTGACTATGATTTTTGCAATAAAAGTTTCGATATATTATCTCAAATTATGGTTCTATTCAAAAAGTCAATTCAGTATAGTTTTTAACATTATAGTCGTAATAGTGATTAATACCAAATGACCAATGCCAAATTTGCTATAAATTATGTCTCCACTTACCATAACTACACCCATCAATATCATCATGGTGTTCAACATTTATTAGCTCATTCATATTTTCCAACTCTGGTGCAATTATAGATTAGTTCTTAACAGGATCCATCGAGGTCAATATGAGATTATCCAGTACGCATCTAGCTTTAACACATTTGGGAATTTGGGCTATAACTGGGTCAATCCATTTGACTTGTATACAAATTGAATTGATTTGAACCTGATTATATATAAGACCTTTACATGATTATAAATGAGTCGTATATAGATTAAGTGAATTACAAAATGATATGACTTATACACGGTGTTTACATGTTTGTACCTCTTCATGCAAGTCTGTTCTGACCAAGAAAAAAAACTCCACACAAAAACGGATCTACGGAGTAAGGTGGAGAATGTCACACCCTAACTGCTTGAAAAGTCTTTTAATTTGACTCAAAAATCATGAAAGTGATATTCTCACAATTTAAATACTTAAATTTATTTCTATTTTTTTAAATACTTTCCGAAACTTTTTCAAAGAGGCCGTCCTCCTAAACCTAAATATTGGATTCATCCATCACGGCAAGTGCGAATACAATCTTATCGCATGTGAGAATAAGACCAACGTATCTCATAGTGAAAGGAGTTTGATGTAGTACTCAACCATCCTTTATTCACCACCTACGAAAAGTGGAAATTCAGAGGGGTTGTTACTTGTTATTCAATTACTCCTCCTTCCATGTACTTGGTCCAATAATGCGACTTGTGTTTGGTGTACAAAACAGACATTTACACAACTTATCCCACCAAATCATGTTGTGTTTAGTCAACTACAACATCAATCAGGAGATTTTTGTACTTGGTCTCTCCTTGAAAACTGAATGATTGATATTTTTAAGATCCGAAATATGTGGAAATTTTTGAAAAGGTAACATATATCAAGCATGTAGCTCTTAATTTGCTTCGATCTTGGAGTTATTGAGATTGCCAAACGTTGACAGATCCTCAGTTCCCATATTAAAAAAGTTGGTCTGTGTAATGGTGGGGGCATCAATAATCACTTGCATGCACATGCACATGGAGGGACTATCAGACGCCATAGTTATATAGTTTTTCAAAGCCTTTTGACATTAAGCACATGGGACAAAGAGTTGTTAAATGGTAGGTTGATCAAGTGGATTAGTTGAGGATAATCTCTCTCGCTGTGTTTGTTTCTCTCAGGTTACTCATATTCAATATACAGAGAAGTCTACCAGATTTGAGGATAATGAACCCACTAAGCTCTCCTACTCCATACTATGGAGGGCGTTATATGGAGGGGGAGAATCGCATGTGCCTTCGAGATTTATCCTAATTAAGGTTGTAACCTATTTCTATTACTAAGTCATAACTCTTATTTTGGTATGGAATAAAAACAAGACAGCCACTCTCTCGTGAACGTAGACAAGTTTCCAAACTATATAAAAATTCTTGTATTCATCTTTTATTTTTTTGTTTCTTTGATTATTCATCGCACATAAATCATAACACACGCTCTCTCTCTACATACACACAGAGTTGAACCAAAAACTGGAGTTGATTTTGAGTGGCCCACATATACGAAGACTGACAAGAAGGTTTTTAGACTTTAGACAAGATTACCTTGGTGGTTTTCACATTTTTAACATTAAAAACATATGTGGAAGTGGTTGAACCAGATGAAGAGTCAGATAGTTTGGTATCGGAGATGAATACAAACAAGCCTCAATTGAAAATACTATATCTATAATGGGGTCTGATTTTTCTGAGCCACGAGGCTATGACTTTAGTGTTGGGAAACTTTGTAAAACTTGCCGCTTTGCACTGTAGGGTGGTGTGATACATGGAGACAATGAAGTCACGACAACACTCAGCTCTAAAGTAATGTCAACAAATTAAAATTGGATCAAATTTCTATTAATTTGCAAATTCATAACTACATCAGAGAAAAAATAAAAAAAAAATTCTGAATAACTCAAATTACATTTGAATTTCAACTCAAATTTTGTTATATATCATTCACATTGGCTAATAATTTGTTCATATACCGGTATATTAAAATCTGAGTCTATGAACTATGATAAAAACGTATTCAAATTCATGGTAAAAAATTCTGTCTTGTATGGGTTAATTTGGTATTGATTGGGATAAGATTTAAACCAAAATTTGATTCATTTATAAAAAAAAAACTCATATAGGAACCTTGTGATGACAATGTAGTTTGCAGTGATGTGTAACAGGTCTCTGATCATATGAAAAATCAATTCACAATGATAGATTAATGTTCCCATTTGAAGAAATTGTCTTGCCCCTTGTCATGAAGTGGTCTGTCCTGGCATGTTCCCTTGTCAAAGTGTTTGGTTAACAATTGTTGCCGAGGATAGTCCTATGCTATTTAAAAAAAAAAAAATTTGGTATCATATTATTAAATGATTTTAGACTTTTTATTTTTCTTTGATTATTGATTGTGAAAATGATAAATTGAAGTAAAATCATAAAATAAGGATTTTTCAAATGTGTAAAATTTTTTTCTCGGAAGAAAAAAAGAAGTATGATATCGAAACCCGCTTGCGAAGTGTAAAATATACAACGACACATGAGGGAATCCCATAGATGCTGTTGCTTCTGTCTATTCAAAGAGTTTATTTTATCTGCATGCCCGTTGTTGATACGTACACAACAGATGTTTATATATACTTACTGGTGGATCTTTGTATTGTATGAAATTAGAAATTTTTCTTATTTTTTTAAAAATATTTTTTCACCCCATCACTTTGGGATATAAATAAGAATTATAGTAAAATATAGGGAGTTACTAATAAATCTTTCCCAAAGGGAAAAAAAATTTGGAAAGAATGGTAGTTAATTAATAGGATGGTGGATGAGTAATTATATCAAATAGGTGATAGAATGTGATTAGATATAAACTTGCGTTGTAATTGGATAAATAAAAATGATACGAAAAAAAATGGGGGATGAAGGGGACGGGCACGGGATGGAGACGTAGATAGAGACAAACAGAAATTAGGGATTAATCTAATATTAGATCTTAAAATCACGGGTTCGAACAAGAGGAGGACGGCTATGTAGAAAGGCATTTGGATTAGAGGTGATCAGACATAGTTTAAATTACATTATCACCTATTGAGATTTGACAAATTATGTACAGACCTGCTTATGATGTTTCGAAAGTAATACAAATTACAGTTTTAAAATCGACCCTAGACATCAATTCAGGAATTGAATCGAATCAATGGATCACTGGTTCAAAAAAAAAAAAACACTTCTAAAATTACTGTAGTGCTAAGGAGCAATGTTTCTTGGTGGATATATGGAGTGACCTATCTATGCATATATTTTATGTAAAATAATAAATAAAATAAAATAACAAGTCTCGGATCCCACGAGTATGAGTCAATATACATAGAATTCATAATTCTACTGAAATTACTAAGTATTCTTCGTAAGAAAACAAAAGCAAGAAGACTGCAAAGGCACACTCTACTAGCTCTTTGCCTTTTATATTGAAAAGTTAAAAATTTCATACTCTGCCTCATTTTTTTTAGTTTAACGATTAGAGATGTTAAAATCAGTTTAAGCGTACTTTAACTAATTTCCTCTCCAATTTAATTAAAAGTAAATCATCCACATCAAAACTAAAATATTCGTGAAAAACTCTGTCTTGGTGAAACATGATTGACAGTTCTCGCCAGCAACCTTAAAATGTGCAATTGTAACCCTTCACCCTAGATCCTAATTCCCATGTCACAACATACCATGTCATGTCCGTACCTCACTAATCGTGCTACAATAACTTTGGTGGGGACTCAAAATTATTGGATTTCAATCGTTTTAAATAAATTTTTTCTTAATTTAAATAATTCATCGTGAATTCAATTGACAAGTAATTTATCACTAAGGGAATAAATAATTTGGAAGGAATCTAAATACATAACTACTGGCGTGCCACAACATAACACACCTTTTATCATTAATTTTGGAAAACACCATCCGGGCATTTATTGTCCGGAAACATTTTGGAGCAAATTTTTTATTTTTTTTTTGGGAAAGAGAGAAAAGGGAAAGGGGTGGTTTTTTTTTTTTTTTTGGGGGAGGATTTGATCGATCATGGACTAGTAATGAATTTATTAAAGTTGTAAAGATTTTTACAAATTTGGTAAATATACCACTAAAGTTATAAATATTCTCACAAATTTGTTAAATATACCATTGTAGTTGTAAATATTCTCACTCAGTAGTATGTATTGGGGAGATTTGATCGATCAAAATCATATTTGATCGATCATGGACTAATAATGAATCCATTGAACTTGTAAAAATTTTCAAAAATTTTCAAAACATATCACTGAAGTTGTAAATATTCCCACAAATTTGGTAAATATTCCTACAAATGTTGTAAAATTTTCATTAATGTTGTAATTTTGTTCACTATAGTCTTAAACTTCCCACTAATATTGTAATTTTGCCCTCAATTGACTTAATGACTGTTAGACAGTATGTCTTGTCTTGTCATTTCAATGTCTTGTCTTGTCTATCAACCGGTGTCAATATACCATAAATTTAATAAACATACCACTAATGTTGTAATTTGAAATTTTCGATATGGTACCGAAAATTCAAATAGATGTACTGTAGTCTTTTCCTCTTTTTTAACTGTTAGAAATATTCAGATCAATTTTCATACATTTTAATTGATCTTTTCTTTCGTTCGATCAAATATAAATTATCTACACCACAACTAAGGTATTCATGAGAGATTTTAATTTTAAAAAATTGTTAAAATTAAAATTTAAAAAATTTATATTTATAATTCGTTCCTAGTTCTTACTACCACTTGAGTAACTTTAAAATTTTATCAATTATATGGAACAATGTAAAATGCAAACCAATCTTATCAAATTATCCCTTTAAGGGCTAGTTTGTTTCAAAGATTAGAGTGGTATAAGGAGGTGGTAGTAGAGAAATAGTACGTGAGACCCATCTTATATCTTGTTTATTTAGCATTTTATAGGCAGTACTATTTTTCGGGTCATAAATACCGACCCGTTATGAACAGTAGTCATAATGCCTTGTAGATGATCTTAATGAATACCATCTATCCGGTAGTATTATATGCCCGATACAAATAAGATGGAGGTATAATAGAGTAAAAAAACCCAACTGCTCTCATGTACAATTGTCTTTTTAAGGTTACAAGATTACAATTGTCTTTTTAAGGGTCATAGTTGCAATTGTTGATTTTTTTAAGTAGATATTACACAGATAATGTTTGTGACAAACAAATAAAGAAAATGATGAAATTATAGTTTAAAATCGAATGTAATACACTATTGAATCGAAGTAGAATAAATATAAAATCTTATATTCAAAACAAACAAGCCCTAAAAGTCAAAGGCATATTTCTCAAAGATCCCTAATTAACAAATCATAGAGACGAACGCCCACACTTATTTTTGGTACTCTTCATGTCCTTGTTGGGTACGAAATAATCACAAATATTGTTTCATCTAAGAGATATGTCGTTGGTTCGAGTCCGTAATAGTTTAAGAATTACTGTGTTTATTTTTAATATTTTTATTTATTTTGATCTTCTAATTTAACCATATTATTTAATTTTTTCCCCAGTGAAATTTTTTTTTCACCTTGGACTAACTCGTCAAAATTGGGATATTGTCAACTTATCGATACTCCTTTCCCCTCTTTTCTTCTCGTTGCTTTGTAATTATCGCTGTCATGTCATTATTTTTCTCTCTTAATTGTGGTTAATGCTGTTATTCTAACTATTGTCATTATTATCCATCCATCTTTTTTTTTTTTTATTCTCAGTATTATTATTTTGGTCATTTTGATTTTTGACACCAAAAGCAAAAAGAACAAGTTGAACACAAAGAGACAGAAAGTGGAAGACCTTTCTTCTATGTGGGTTTCTGGTTCCATCTCTGACTTCTCTTTAGACAGCACCAAAACTATGAGAAAGTGTGTCACTTCCTCAATGATGTCAAAAAATACACTTCCCTATGCTTCTCCTTCTATTCTTTCCTCCAGATAATTACATCTCTCATAGTTTTGAATTCTCCAAAAGTTTGACTTTCACCTTCTGTGTTTTGTCTTACACATAAGAGGTTTCCTTGAAATCATACTGGAATTGGAATAGAAGCACTTCACCAGAATGTGAGCAGGCTAAACAGCACATAAGTATAGCAATAGGGACCTTATTCTACGACAGAGTTGTCAACGAATCATATTGTGTCGTAAGTTAAAATTGCGTTGTATTAAATTTGAACAACACATACTTTATTCATTTATAGATATGAGTAGGTTGCAGTTGGGTCCGTGTTTATGCAAGTCATATAAATTGGCCAATTATGTGTCTTTAGTTTATAGATCTTGTATGCAATTATCAAATTTCTAATTTGATCTTACATTTCTATGTCAGACTGCATTTTTTAACTTTGACAGATAATTATTTTGTAATTAAGCGACTTAAATGTGCGTTGGGGGTTGGTGCTAAGGGTTCCTTTTAAAGTCAACCACAAAGCCTTGCATCCGATGAAAATCATAAAAGAATTATTTTCTCTAATCGCTGAGTAATGTTATTGAGAACTTAAATATTAATCTAATTTATTAATTTAATAATATAATTTTATTATAATTGTTGCATTAGTACCAGGTTGTAGTGTATGATGAGACCCAATCTAATGACTATAATAAATTAGATCAAAAAATTATTACCCAAGCATTGTTTGTACTCTTTTTTAGCCTTTATTAACCATGAAATAGAATGACTGTCATTTCCATATAGTATATGTATTGAAATTAGTGCTTACTCTACTGCTAGAGTTATTGCTCTCATTTGTAATCTGCATTTATGGGCATCACATTTACTTCTGCCTGCAATTTCAATAATCCTCTCTCTCTCTCTCTCTCTCTCTCTCTCTCCCTCTCTCTCTACAGTCCAAATTGACTTGCAGGTTCCCTGTCCAGGAAAAATAACAGGGGAATCGCTAAAGTCCTTGTCATAATCCAGCTTATATCTTAGTTCTTGCAAACCCATTTCTGTGTTAGCTTGAATGACTTTCTGGAGTTCTTCATTTGGCTTTTGTTGCAATTGACAGATAAACTTCTTGAACTCATATGATGCAAGACTAAAGTTGCAGTCTTGGTGAGTTTTCTCTCACTTTTCCTCGAAAATATGGATTGGGGTTTCCTAGAAATCAAAGAAAAAAGATCTCTCTCTCCATCACAGCAACCATATTTGCGTTATCAGCCACCACCACCCACTATTCAATCCAATAGTTTTAGTTTAAACAACAAGGTAAGCCCAAGTATTTTGCTCATTATAATAATTCTTGCTATTGTTTTCTTTGTATCTGGTATGCTTCACCTTCTTGTTAGATTTCTATTGAGAACCCCAAGTAGAGACCCAGATGAACTGGACAATGTCACTGTTCTTCAAGGTCAGTTACAACAGCTCTTTCACCTCCATGATGCTGGGGTTGACCAGTCCTTCATAGACACCCTTCCAGTTTTCAATTACAAAGCGATTATTGGTGTAAAAAACCCATTTGATTGTGCTGTTTGTTTATGTGAATTTGAGTCTGATGATAAGCTTAGATTGTTGCCCAAATGTAGCCATGCCTTTCACATGGAGTGCATAGATACTTGGCTCTTGTCTCACTCCACTTGCCCTCTTTGTAGAGCTAGTTTGCTTCCT
Organism: Ilex paraguariensis; assembly: GCA_963454935.2. Taxonomy (NCBI): domain Eukaryota; kingdom Viridiplantae; phylum Streptophyta; class Magnoliopsida; order Aquifoliales; family Aquifoliaceae; genus Ilex; species Ilex paraguariensis. The sequence goes on from CAUOFW020001110.1 coordinate 41,088, forward strand.
GATTTCTCTCCAAACAATAGCTGTCCTCCAATAGTCCTTATTCTTGAATCTGGTAGTGAGAGTTCAAGAGAGATTGTTTCAGAGAGAGAGTGTGTTTTGAGTACCACCAATTCAGTTGCAAGAGCAAATTCCCATCTGGGTGCTCATTGTGACGATGAGTTCGGGTTGGATAGAACAGATCTTTCACGTAAATCTTGCGAAATTCAGGCGAAAGGCGATGAAGATCGACAAATAAAAGAGCTTTCGAAGGAGAAGGTTGTGGCTGTTAAGCTTGGGAAGTTTAGAAATGTTGATGGTGGAGGTGGAGGTGGAGGTGGAGGTGAAGGTAGTAGTAACAATAGTGTTGATTCAAGAAGGTGCTTTTCTATGGGGTCTTTTGCTTATGTAATGGATGAGAATTCTTCATTACAAGTACCTATTAGAACCACCCCAATGAAGAAACAATCAAGTAAGAAGCCTTCTTTACCATTAACACCCGGGCATAGGACGGCAATGTCTGAATGTGGTTGTGATTCAAGAAGAGAATTCAATGGTTTTGAAGCATTTAGAAGCATTGACATTGAAAGAGGTGGCGGTGGTGGTGGTGGTAGTGGTAGTGGTGATTGTACTAATACTATTAGTAAGAGCAAGAGAGAGAGCTTTTCAATATCAAAAATTTGGCTCCGGGGGAAGGAAGATAAGACTAATTCAACCACGGCCGAGTCGTCGAGAAGGGCATTTTCCTTCCGTTTTCCGGTGAACCGGAATGTTGGGGCTGATGTTGATATGAAACCTAAGAATGGTGAAAGTGGTACAAGGAGGACTATTTCTGAGATTGACATTAGGAGGTGGGAAAATGGAGGAAGTGAATTGGGTTGTGATGAGGAATTTCAAAGCTGCAACAGTTTAGATTCTCAAGCAAATCCACCATCCTTTGCAAGGAGGACTCTGCTTTGGCTAATGGGAAGACAAAACAAGGTTGTTCACTCATCTTTCTCCCAAAATGTTTAATTTCATTTTTCTTTGGAGTTTTGGGTATACTTTTACTCCTTGAATTCATCATTTTGGGACGTAATAGGAAGAGAAAGTAAAAGGAAAAAAGGTTGAAAATGTGTAACAGATCTCAATACAGTGTATTTTTTCATAGTCCCCCCCCCCCCCCCTCTGTCTCTCGGTCTCTCTCAATCATGGTCTAAAGTCCTTGAAAAATCTCCACTTGTTATTGCATTAGTCTAAAACTCGGATGATTTTTCTTTTTTCCTTTTTATGTTTTTGAGGGATTTGCTAGTGAGTAAACATAAAAGTTTCATGTTCAAGTAAGGATTTAATTATGTATGACTTGTACATATGTGGTCCAACCCAAAATGGAAGTGAGACTGTCTATCACTTATCTTTTAAACCTTTCTATGAGTGAGAGTTTTGCATACTGGGTACAATGTTTATGACCGACAGATGAGGTCTTACCCTTTGCATCACAATTGGTTAATTGAGATCGACCCACGGGCAATGGCCCCCTCTTCATATATATTATAGAAACTACTAGGATTCATGTTATTCGAGTATAAAAATCAAATTGACAATGAGTGAAGAGGTCCTTAAAACAGTTAAAAGTCTTCAATTACTAGACATTTATGTGGTCTATAAATGAAAACTTGTTTCAAATTTCAAATCTATAACAACTCTTCTTTTATGTTGTTTAAAATTTTTTCGAATCCGAAAGCTTTGCAGAAAATGGCCAATCTATGTCATTGTGGTCACAGGCTTTTGTATTTATTGAGAGGCATTTTTATGAGCAAAAACAGAGGTGTTGAGGGGTTAAAAGCATTGATGGCCGATGTTATTATGGTCACAGGAACAGTTGAGAACCGTTGTCTGGTGTTATACATACGACCTAACACCACCTCATGTGCTTGTGTCTACATAAATAACAATACTGAGGTCATTTATGCTTGAGGTATCCACTACAGAAAGGCCTTAATTGTTGAGTTGCATGGGTGGCAATTTTCGGTACACTTAAAACACAAATTTGAAAATGACACGATTCACATGACCCACTTACACAAATAATGCATATGTTTGATTTTAATACGATTAACTTGATTTTGACAGTTTACGTGCTTAACTGGTTTTATGTGAAAATGATCAGGAACTACATTAATGCTTCAATTGGACTTTTAGCACATTGCTGATGGGTTTGGTTGATAGTGGATGATGTCTTAATTTTGAATTTATGATCAAGTGGTCATCGTGTCATTCTCTTACGCGACACCATTAGTAATCAAGTCAAGTGAGTATCGAGATATGTGATAAGATTACAATTAAATTGATAGAGATAACACTCGATAAAGAATCTATTGACATGCCTATGGAATTGCCTTTAAAGAAAAATCCAGATGCCGCTGGGTAAAGATCAGCCTCAGTTTCTTTGATTCATATCTCATTCTGGTCTAAGGTATGACTAAGCCAAGAGTTTCTATCTTGTTTTTGCTTGCATTGGATTAGACTAGTTGGCCACAACTTACTAAAGTCGGTGTCATGGGTGTCCATGGGTCGGGCGGGCCGCCCATCCCAGTTTAGAAGATTCAAGGTCTAAGGCTGTAAACTAGAATATGGGTCTATAGACTGGGCTTGGGTTAAAGAAATTTTGGCCTCTAACTTATGGGCTGGGCAGGCTTACGCTAAGGTTAAAATAAGATGGGTTAGTATGGTCTCACAATTCAACTCAACTTAACAAAACCACTTTTAAAAAAAGTGTTGATTTTTCAATCGAGGACTTTGACGTTTTTTTTTTTTTCATATGAATTGTTAGATCGCTAGTATAAAGCGTAACTAATTATTTCAATTTGCAATGATGCATCTACACAAGGTCGGCCTAACGGTATGAAAAATAAATTATGGACTTTAGACCTCAATTATTTAGAAGGTTTCATTAATTTAAGATTTATTACTAGCTCATAATAAAAGTTCCTAAATTAAGTGCAATCAAAGTATTTATTGGTGAAAATTGTGGATGAGTCTCCTAAGATGGACTTATAATGACTTGAGTTCTGAAAGGAAACTTATTTGGAGGTAAACTCATATTTAAACTTATATGCAGGTATTTAAGTTCACTAATTTTTTAAATCTCAAAATTATCACTAACGGTGTTAATTTTGTCTAATTATGGACAGTCACATATGTTAGATTATTGAAGTATATATTGAAACCCTTGATTGAGTTATATATGGAAACCGTTTATTAAATATTATGATAATTAACGGAAGTTTTATATAAAAGTTATATATTTTGATAGTTATATATGAGAAATTTAATGTACGAATAAATTGTTGGTCTATTAAGTTAAAATCATATCACAAAATTTCTTTAACAACAGTAATGCATAATATAGGGAGACTAAACAATGTCAACAGAGTTTAGTAACACGAATATTAATATATAGTAACATTCATGTTACTATATGATTGGAGTTACAATTATGGTCGTGTTACCAGTACAATCGTGTTACTATACTGACACTAATGTTACTATAGTGAATTTTAACATATAATTGCAAACCTTGAAAACATATATTATGTAACATACATTTTAATATTCACAGTAATATCAAAGCTTTGTCCTCAGTAACACATCTGATTTTGCAAAATACAAGACAATAGTTTTTTTACAGTAACATTAACTTTTGAATGATTTTATTGAAAATATGATCCACAAATTAAAAATTTACAAAATGACGAGTAGTAACACACAATCGACAATTGAACTATGACACTTAACACCAATTGTGAACATCAAGACATCGAAATTCTGAATTCTATTTTTCGGTTCACGTATAGTAACATGAATTTTTTTCAGAGTAACACAACCAATGAATACTCAATTGTCTTGCGCAACAATAAAATCAACAAAATCGAAATTTATAACACTTTAATTTAGTACTAATGTAGGAGTTCTCTTGAATCTTGGTTACAAGGTTAATGCCTATTTTGACATAATTAAATTCCTAATTGTTATAACTTTTTTATTATATTATTATTTTTTTGTGAGCATGTTACTATTTTTTTAGTGACCATGTTACTGTATCTGCTGAATATGTTACTATTGTTATTTTTTAAATATTAATATTTAATATTATTATTTTATTGATGGAGTCTAAAATAAACTAAAATAGTAAATTGAAAGTGTATTTTATGAAATATAATGAGTTTGAAATTTGAATATGAACGGTTTTTGGTAAATGCTAGTTTCTTGTTTTTCGGATAAGGAAACATTGTGTTTTGGAAAAATGTAGCTGGATTTTAAGACAATTATGAATGAGATGTATATAGCTGGTTATTGTGTCTATAAATGTAGTTTATAACATTTCTATAGAGAAGTGTTACAATAGTAAAATTAACAAAAAATGGACCTAAAACCAAATAAATATCCTTGACCAGATTTATGTCTAAATAAGTCTATCTAAGGGAACTGACCTCTAAATTTTTCTTTTTATTGAAATAATTTGGGTTCATAATCCAATCTATAATATTAAAAATCTAAAAATTAGAAGTTAAAAAAATACAAAAATATTCAAACGTTAACTCATATTTATCTCCTCTCTCTCTCTCTCCGATAAAAAAATAGAAATAAAAATTGAAATTAAATTATCTCTCTCTTCAATAAAACAAAAGTAAAAGTTGAAACTTTTCTCTCCACAATATTAACACATTTTTCTTCTATCTCTTTCTTATATACAAAATTAAAAATAAATTATTTTTTTTAAAAAATTAATAGTAAAAATAAAAAATACCTCAATTACTATTTTGCTTTAAATCTCAAATTATCTTAACTCCATCTAGATTAGATGCGAAAGCAACAATAAAGACGCGAAGAGAAGTTGGAAAGAAGGCACAATTATATACCAATGCTCTGTTTGGTACGATGAAAAAGTAGGAGGATGAAAAGTTAGAGGGATAAAAAAAATATCATGTTTGGTAAGGAAAGAAAGTAAGAAAGATGAAAAAATAGATAGATTAATTTTCCTTCCAACTCACCAAAATCAATCCCTCCAAAATCGGAAGAAAATGGATGAAAAATTAATTATTTGTGTTAAGATGTATCTTATTTGTCTATATATCTTATGTATACATTAATTTCATATAAAAATACAATAGCAAAATATGTAAATATATTTTAAAAAATTTTTAAAAAAATTAAAAATTAAAAATTAAAAATTAAAATTTTAAATTAAAAAAAATATTTTCCATCTTAACTAAGGGTGAAAATTTTAAACTCAATATGATGACACGACTCGAACTCGATACAAAAATAAACAGGTCAACTCGCAATTCGACACGACACAGTTAGTTAAATGAGTTAAGTTAGGTTTGACTAATATTTGACACAAACTCGTAATGACTTAACACGAATTTGACACGACACGACTCGATTCGATTGTCACTCCTAATCTTAACCAGCACAAAAAAAAATAATTACTTTTATTTTCTATCCATCCAATCAAACACAAAAGAAAGAAAGTGTATCATTCATATTTTTTATCCTCCCTACCAAACAGAGCACAAAAGAGAAGACATAACAAATTCATTATTTACTCATTGGCCTTTTAGTTGACAAGATCTTGAGTAAATTAAAGATGATCAACTTAACTAGACTTGGTTAATTGAAGATCCTCTCTACAATAAAAAAATCAAATTCCGGTCGTTTTGGGGAGGTTCAAGAATTCGGGCAATCCGAACCAGCTCGTGGTGGATAATCCAACTTCTTCTTGACTAGCACAAATGTTGCCATTTTCATCGGGGTGTGGTGCATTTTTGACATCAATTAATTGAGAACTCTACCAATAAAAAAAATTAGTATCATACCACCGTATATAACTTTTTAAAAGGTTTTGTAATCCAATCGGCCCACAAGACAGTACACAAAAGGAGTTTCAGTTACAAACCGCTGCCCGCAGCCGTGCTAAACTTTGCTTGAAATCGTACATACTTGACCCGAATTTAGGCATATATTTTGGAGAGTACTTTTTCATTAGGAGATGGCATCAAATTTGGCCATTTGAGACAGAGACATGAAAGGAACAGGAAAGGTCAATAATGCATGTGAATAGGCCTATTAGTAGATCGAATTTTGATTCGAATATGATTCGCCAGATATAGATTAATAATTTTTACTGATTATTCAAATCCGATTCCATTATGTTATGTTTAATGGATTCGGATTTGAATATATTAATTTGATTTGTTAATAATTCGATCTGAATTATATATATACATTTTATTTTTTAATACATTGAGTCAATATTTTGTTATATTGAATGATTATATACTGAAATTGAACTGGTGAGGGAAGCATTAGTGGTAAGTTAATCTAGAGAGAGAGAGAGAGAGAGAGAGAATATGCACAAGCTTATGCAGTAAGATATGCAAAGCTGAAAGTTTATTTCATCATATGGCATATTACATAGTATATCCATGCCAACTTAGCAGCATCCATGGAAAATGATCTAATTTCCAACGACATGTTCACTCTTATTCAACCATAACTATTGGGGGGGGGGGGGGGGGCACAAAAGAAGAAAAGCAGCAGTTTTATTTTCTTTTTCTTTTTTTGGGATAATGAGTGAACGGCTTATTATTCTTGATAGCTGGAAATTTCTCCAGGAAAGTTTCAAACCCTGAAATCAAAAGGAAAGCGTTGTGTATGGTTAGCACATACTTAACTACTTCAAAAGAAATACAAAGTTGAACATGCACAGCAGTATCAAGAAATACAGAGTTGAACGATATTTTCATGAACAGTTTTTCATTTGTAGTTTGTGGGTCGATTCGGATAAAAACTTGTCTAAGTTGAATTTTTTTATAGAGCTCAACTTAAAAGTTCATTTGATAAACAATACAAGTTCGGGGCAAGGTCTTCTCACCTCCTTAGGATAATAAACATACATATTATACAGCAAGTTTTTATAATATAATTGCATATATATATATATATATCAAATATGCACAAATGAGTCAAACTTGATCTTGAATATGAGCTTTAACTTGAGTTTAAGCTCGAGCCCAACTCCGTTAATCTAATCCAACAAGCCAAATTGAGCCAAGCTAAGCCTGACTTTGAACAAAAACTAGGTGTGCCGGACTTGAACAAGCTACTTGAAAGTCGTCACGATCTCAGCCCAATCCCAAACACTATTACTTTACAAATGAATTAGTTGAGCCTGAATAATATCCCAAATAGTCTGATATGCTCGGCTCAATTTGGTACATTTATACTTCCTATTATTGAAGAAAATTTTGTATGGATTTAATACATCATGTGACACTGTCATGTGGTGTGTACACTTAATAAAAAACTGACACAAAAGCAGTTTGTGGGACACACAAATTGAGTTTTTAAAAAAAATTCTGACAAAATGATAGGTTTCGACTATTCGTTGAACATGTATAATTTTTTATTTGTGTTAAACTGACTAAAAAATTTCTATATTGACGACCTAACCAACCAAAATCAAACAAATCATGTAAATAAAGGAGTTGATTTGTATGTGGGAATTACTGAGTGAAGTCGATGTTGATTCTCCCAGCTGCAGGATCAGCAATGATGGAGAAGGCTTCCTGAGAGAGATCGAGGCCATTTGCTGGGCAGCCGGGACAGAGATCGACGACCGTCACAGTCACGCGGCCATTCCTGCATGGATTTGGAACTGCGTTGGTGCCTGACGTGCATGCAACACTGTATCTTCTTCCACAGGCAGCTCCATTAGCGTACAAGTCCGCACTAGCTGCGGCTATCATTGTGCCGCGGTCTTCAAACCCATAGCATGCCGACGCTGCCAACACAAGAAAGGATGCCATACCGTTGTAAATCAATGAGCTCAAAGTTACAAAATAATGAATTTCAAAATTCTAGAATTGATCTTGAAAAACTTGGGACCGATCCTATTTTTTTTTTAAAATTACTTGAAATCAATTTCATTGAATTAAGTAACTTGGCATTTTTACCTTGTTATTTAATCCAATTCTGTCATAACTTGAATTACAGATACCAAACAAAAAATACAAAGATTATAGTAGTTTTTTGATTAAAATCTAGTCACATCACTTGTGCAAATTTTAAAATAGTAAATAGGACCGAATCTAAACCACACAATTCTAATTTACATCTGATTTTGGCCGAAAAGCTTTGCGTTGAGATGCGCCTTCTAAATTTCGGCACATGTTCAAATGATCAAAATTCTATCTATATATACACAGGGAGAGAGAGAGAGAGTAGTTATACTTACGAACATAAACTGTGTAGTATGTAGCAATTCCAGGAACGGCAGAGGCCATAGAGAATAGGGTTGTGGCAATAAACGCCACAATAATAAGACGCTCAATTGTCATTTCTTTTTTGAATGTTTTTGTGTGAGAAACGAGTAGCTTGCTCTCTACCTTGAATGTGCAACTACAAATTTGGGTTATGCATCAAATTAGATTGGAGAATGGCCCTATTTATAGAACCACGGAATCTTCTCTTGTGAGCAAGCGGTCTTTGCACGTTTCGGTGGGTTGTTTTTGGTTGACCATTTTGGTAAATGTTTCCAGTCTATGGAAATAACTTCTTCTGGTGTTGGATGAATAGACCAATAGCCATCTATGGTTTCGTAACCATCTATGTCTTCTACTGTCTGAAATTAACTAGTAATTTCCGTTTGGAATGGGTGGGTATTGACTGCTCATGCCACAATGGGATCATCTTTTCCAAACACCTTTTATTTTATTTTTTAAATTTGATCTATTTTTGAGTTTTGCAAATTTTTGCAGCCCAACAGTCGGGTACGTAAGACTACCCGATTGGTCAAAAAGATGGCCCATGACTCTACGGACCACCCATAAGCTACCATGTGACGGGTTGGGTCAGCCCATATTTGTTAAGCTGCCATCCAAATACCTTTAAGAGTTTGTTAGGAACTCATGGATAGAATTTATTTATGCAAATTGGTTTGTAAGGAAAAAGTGCCAAAGAATTTATTTATACACATTTAGTTTTATTTTTAATCAATGTGAGATCATAACATTTCATCACACTTCTGTAGCCGACGTCTACGGCAACCCGTTCTATCGACTTTGACTCAACGGTATACAATTCTCTTTGACATTTTAACTCACCTATCAGTGCTCAATGAGAGAGCACTACAGTCACTCCTTCCGTGACTCGACCACAGAGAGCCGCAACTCACATTGTGTTCAATCCCAAACTTGACGTGGTTGAACTTGAACCTGAAAATTGGCTTGTAAGAGAAAGGTGTCAAAGAGATTATATACACGCATCTAATCTTATTTTTAACCGATGTGAGATTATAATAGACTTTATTTTTATTTTTTATAAAGTAAAGCTATTGGGTTGCATTGGTAAATGATTAGTATAACTAATAATTAACTATGATAATTTGCAGTAATGCATCTATACTAGATGTGAAAGTAACAACATAGAGGTGAAAAGAAGATCGAGAGAAAGCAGAGTAAAACTTCCAAAGAGCGGGCATAACAATTTTTTTTTTTGTGTTTGGCAAGAATTAACCTGTTGACTTTTTAGAGTATGTTTGGGATAGGTTTAAAAAAATTGTTTTTTTGGAATTTTTAACTTATCATAATTACTTTTAACAAAAAGCACCGTTTGGTATATTTTTTTAAAAACACTTTTTACTAAGTAAAGTAGTTTTTACACTTAAATAAATTATTAAGTGAAAGTAAAAAAAAAAAATTAACTTTTTTAATTTCTGAGAAACGTTTTTGAAAAAAACACTTGTCTTCTAACCCTTACTCTCCCAATCTCTCTCGATACGATTGGAACTGTGTTGATCTCAATGACCATTTGTGTTTCAACGATTTGCCCACTCTATCGACATGTCGATTTGATCGTTGAAGCACAATGACATTGTGGCAAGGACCTGCAACTCTTGAAGGGGCCACCTCTAGACCACGTAATTAATGAATTGAGTTCTTTGACTTGGTAAGCACAATAACTTGTAGGGCAACACTACTATACAGCCAACCTGCTATTCGGTATCATACTGAAAAGTAGGTTGATCTATATATTTGACACGTAAGTATTTAAAACCGGTAAAACTGGTTGTTTTCGGTAGGCCAGAGATGTGAGTTGTACGTAGTTAAATACAGTTGCACCTAGCCAAAAAAGTTGTACCTAATGAAAAATGTTGTACGTCATCCAAAAAAAAATTGTTCTATATCCAATACAGTTGTACTCACATTCTCCAAAAAATTGTGAGTAGAAATTTGGGATAGATATATTAATATGGGAAAATTATTTTACTTTTCCCTATATATTTTATGTTCACAAAAATATTAGATGTAGAATAAAAATACTGAATGTGAAATATAAGGAACAAAAAATAAAAATATTGTTATACTTCATGGGAGTAAGTGTAATTTACTTTATGATAAATTAGGACCGATCGTGGGGATGGGGGACCTGGCCTAATATTACACTTTAATCCTTTTGATATTACACTTTTATCCTTTAATATTATACTTTTAACTTTTGATATTACACTTTTAACCTTTTAATATTATAATTTATCAACTTAACATCAAAAATCATTCAATAAATATTCAATTTATCAAATCAACATCAAACACTCAATTCATCAAATTTACACCAAATTAACATTCAATTTTTCAAATTAACATTTAATTTTACCTAATAAACATATAATTCATTAAATTAACATTAAAATTCAACTAATAAACATTTAATTCGTAACATTCAATCTCATCCAATTTATATTCAAATTCATTCAATTCATAAAATTAACATGAAAAATCCTTAAAAAAAGATTTTTTTTAATGGATTGTATTAAAAAATCAAATTACACCTAATTACACGAAATAAAATAAATAGAATAATAGAAGCAATGCATGCATGATACAAGAATTAAAGAAATAATAAAATTATAAAGCATGATCCTTCATGTCACCTAAAACTTAGCTCATAATATGGCTGTATTAAAAGACACCCGTGAATGCTTGATGAGCTGAGAGCAGGAGTTTGAGTTGGAAGCCTAAGCTGGATGATTGAGCTTGAGATGGAAGCTTGATCTGGAGGCTTGAGCTAGAACTGGGAGTTAGAGTTGAACGTTTGAGCTTTGAGGCTACTTATCAGAGAAGAAGGTGAATAGTCTTATAGGTTGAGAAACCTATGAGATAGGGCAGCTAAACAGACGCGTGAAAAAAAGAGACCAAAACACAGACTCTTGCATTTTCGATGAGAGAAACAACCTCTGAGAGATCTTCTCCCTTTGAGCACCTGCAAAATAGAAAATTTATGTCTTTTATTCAGAAGCATGGTAGAAGATGAATATCCAGCATGAAGACCAAGAGACGTGGATAGATATTGGAGGATGCAGACGGAATTCTTCGTGGAGTGCTCGGATATAAAGGCATATGAACAGTCCTCTGCTTCCAAAGACGTCTGTAAGTGTATATTGAATGCTATTTTTGGATTAAATTATAAATATTGGTGTGTGCATTAGGAAAATTGATTTATGTTTTGAGTAAATTGTGTTTGGATGTTCTATTAGAAGTTGTGATTTCTAGATTTGTTATTGCTGGTTGTGTTTTTAAATTGGGCTTGTGTGAGCTTCAAAATCCACTGGGTCAATTTCGATTGAGAGTTGGGGTGTGTGGACGCTTGTTTGTGCTCTATGGATGAAGGGTGGATGTGATGAGATGAATGACTGTGGTTAGTAAGGGTGAGAATATTTTTTTAAGGCATCATCCAAAGTTGGTGCTTGTGGATTTGCTTCGAAAAACATCAGGCATGGTTAAGTGCGTGGTAACATGTCCAGGTTTAAGTGGTGAATAGCTCCAGAGAAAATGGCGAGAATAAAAATGAAGAAGCTAAGGCAAAACGATCACTAACACTTAAAAAAGTTTGCATTTTTTGGTGAATTTTTACCAACACAAACATTGAAAATCTCTTGTTTCTCCATATAATGAGTATAGCATTTATCAAAGAGCTCACATGATCGATTAATTGGACCGAGTTCTCTGTTGACTACCTTTACCATCACCCTTCTAATGTTGTTGTTGAGCAGATCTTAACAATCTGTTCTGGTCCAAAATGTTTTGGATTTGCACAAAGCTCTTCTGAAATTAGATAATGTCTTTGCACAAAGCTCTTCTGGTCCAAAATGTTGTTGTGCAGAGCTTGTTTAATAGATAATGTCTTTACTCGAAATTAGCCACATAGAGTTTGGAGTCAATTACGTTTGTTGTTTTGTATTTTTCTAGAAGAAGGTCTACCCTTATTTTGCTGTGTTGGTTGTGATATTAAGAAAAACATTAAAAATTTGGTTTCATTTTGTCAAAAGAGTATGTTTTTATAGCAGTACTCTTTGATATATGACTTTTGCCTATTGGAATGTTGAGTTATATGTCTCTTTTCAACTTTAATTTTAAAGTGAAAATTATTAAACTAACAAAATCATTACCTTTTTATGCTTCTATGTATAACCTTGATCAAATCTTTCATATTTTCATATCTCTATATGATAGCATTACTTGTGGAATCAAAGTGAAATTCTTGGTTTCATTATCTTATATATGGCTTTGTAGTTTAGAAAAATGAATAAGAGGGTTAGAGATTGTATAATCACCATTGACATAGAATCATGAGTTTTGGTTTGTTCAAACCTTAGACTACTCATTCTTGTTAACAAAAGAATTTTAAGTACAACAATATTTGAAACTAGGAATCAATTTCAATAAAAATGTGATATAATCTTCATTATATTAAAATTCAATTCATCCAATTAATATTTAATTCATTAAATTAACATTGAATTCATCAAATTAAAATAAAAATCATCTAATAAAGATTTAATTCATCAAATCAACAACAAAGTAATATTCAATTCAACAAATTAACAATGTCAGCTAATAACATTTAATATTCAATTCATCAAATTTAAACCAAATAAACATTCAATTTCATCAAATAAACTTTTTCGGGTTTCAATTTTTTTGAATTGAGTTATAAATTTTTAGGATGAGCTCTAATGGTTGGGGAAGGGTTCCAACTTTTATGGTGAGATTTTAACTATTGGTTATCTGGATAGGGTTATAACTTTTCAACTTTTTTGAATTGAATTATAATTTTTGGGGTGAGGGAGGGGTTCCAACTTTTTGGGTAGGGTTCCAACTTTTTTGGTAGGGTTTCAACTTTTTTGTTTCCAACTTTTTTGGATAGAGGTTCTAACTTTTTTGGTAGGGTTCCAATTTTTTTGGGTCAAAGTTACAACTCTTGAGGGAAGGTTCCAACTCTTGGGTAGCGGTTTCTGTTTCAATATTTTGAATTGAATTATAACATTTTGGGTGGGTTATAACTGTTGGGGAAGGGTTCCAAATTTTTAGTAGGGTTTCAATTTTTTTGGGTAAAGGTTTCAACTTTTTTGGTAGGAGTTTCAACTTTTTTGGGGTGGGTTCCAACTATTTTGGGTAGGAGTTCTAACTTTTTTGGGTGTAGGTTCCAACTTTTTTGGTAGAGATACTTGAGCGAAGGTTCCAACTTTCCAACTCTTGCGGTTTCAACTTTTTGGCTTAGTTTCAATTATTTGGTAGGGTTCCAACTCTTTTGGGTGGTTTCTAACTTTTTTGGTAGATGTTCCAATACTTGTGAGGGTTCCAACTTTTTTGGAGGTTCCAATTTTTGGGGTAGAGGTTTCAACTTTTTGGCTGAGGTTATAATTTTTTTAATGGAATTATAACCTTTTTGGTGGGTTTTAACTGTTGGGGAGGGTTCCAACGTTTTCGGGTTCGAACTTTTTTGTAGGTTCCAACTTTTTTTGGGGTGAGTTACAAAAAAATAGGTTGGGGTTCCAACTTTTTTATAGAGGTTTCATTAAATTAACATTTAAATTAACTATTTAACATTCAATTAATCAAATTAACACCAAATTAACATTAAATTCTTCAAATCAACGCTAAATTAACTTTCAATTAATCAAATTAACACAACATTAATATTCAATTCATCAAATTCACTTTCAACTCCATCTAATAAATAATTAATTAATCAAATTAACTTAACATTCAATTTCATCAAATAAATATTCAATTCATCAAATTAATACTAAACTAACAGTCAATTCATCCAATTTATATTCAAAATCATCCAATTAACATTCAATTCATCAAATTAACATCCAAAATTATCTAATAAAATTCAATTTATCAAACCAACACCAATGTAATATAGAAATTTATTGAATAAATATTTAATTCATCAAATCAACACCAAATTGACATTTCGTGTAATAAACATTCAATTCATTAAAGTAACACCAAATTAACATTCAATTCATCAAACTAACACCTAATTAATATAAATTGTATGAATTGCATATATATATTTGGTATTGATTTACAAAAAAATTGAACATAAATTTGGTGTTAATTTGACAAATAAATATGTATGAGATGAATTCAATTAAGATTCAATTTCATCCGATTAATATTCAATTCATCAAATTAACCAAGATTCAATTCTTAAAATTAACAATAAATTAACTTTCAATTCATCAAATTATTCAATTCATCAAATTCACATTCAATTCTATCTAATAAATAATTAATTCATCAAATTAACTTAACATTCAATTTCATCAAATAAATATTCAATTCATCAAATTAATACTAAATTAACATTCAATTCATTAAATTAACATCCAAAATTATCTAATAAAATTCAATTTATCAAACCAACGCCAATGTAATATAGAAATTTATTGAATAAATATTTAATTCACCAAATCAACACTAAATTCGTATAATAAACATTCAATTCATTAAAGTAACATCAAATTAACATTCAATTCATCAAATCAATACCAAATTAACATTCAATTTATCAAACTAACACCAAATTAATATAAATTGTATAAAGTGAATATATATATTTGGTATTGATTTAAAAAAAAATTGAACATAAATTTGGTGTTAATTTGACAAATAAATATGTATGGGATTTAATAGTTGAATTTAAATGTTAATTTTATTAATTGAATGTTTATTAAATGAAATGTAATGTTAATTTTATTTGATTAATTTTCATATTACTTTGGTTGATTTGATAAATTAAATTTTTCTTGGATTATTTTGGATATTAATTTTGATAAATTGAGTGTTAATTGAATGAATTGAATGTCGATTTAGTGTTAATTTGATGAATTGAATATTTATTTGGAAGAATTAAATGTTAATTTAGTATTAATTTGATGTATTAAAGATTAATTTGATGAAATTGAATGTCAATTTCATCTATTGATTGTTAGTTTATAGTATTTTGGGTTGAGATAGAAAAAAATGAAAATATAGTTATAGTGTAGGGGTGTAAGTGTAATTTAACTTAAGACCGGTCCTAGGATCGCTGGACCGATCCTGTGTATATTACAATTTATCCCCTTTCATTCGGCACTTTTATCCTACACTTAAAGAAGAAGGCGATTGTCCATTCCATAGGAGCTGCGTGTCTCAGGCAGATTAGGAAGGGAAGAGCAAGCGACCCTAACTCCTAGATCGATTTGAATTCGATTGATTTCAAGAAGAGCAAGTGTGTCCATTCCTAGATCGATTTGAATTCGATCGATTTCGAGAAGAGCAAGCGACCCTAACCCCAAAACCCTAACCCTAACTCTAAAAAGCCTCCAAAACGCCTTTGATTTCAAGCATTCGAAATCCCTTTGTTTCAAGAGGAACAAGTGATTGATTTAAAGAAGAACAAGAGATTGATTTCAAGCATTCGAAATCCATTTGATTTCAAGAAGAACAAGTCAGCCAATCAACCGTTACCAAACCCTAACTCCAAAACGCTTCAAATCTCACTGCAAGTAAGTATTCTATAACATATGAATGTGTGTGGTCATTCCATATTTATTTTCTCGTATGATAGATTTATTATGTTTGATTGGGTATGTACCTGTTTTCTCTGGTCATGTATCAAAACAACGTTTGAGGTTGGAGAATTCAACAAAAATTTTGATGGAAACAAAGAAGAAGAGGAAGGCCGAGGGAAAGTATCGGCCAAAAGTGGATAATACAGCTGGAATTTGGCAAATGAAGAATAAACAGGTTGGTGATCAATCCTGTCCAAAACCTCTAATGGTCCATTCCTCCGGTTGTCCTCGTGCAAAACAAAATAAAAATGTTGATCACTCCTCCTCTCTTCCAAATTTGGTAAGTTCATCCAACCCAAATTTGGTAAGTTCATCCATTCCAACTTTCTTCAACAGAAATAGTGAAGAGATTTATTATAATAGGTTTTGTCATAAGCCTGTGTTACTAGAGCGTGGTGCTCAGCTGGATAAGATGACAGATGTGGACTGTGCTATTATGTTTGGTTTCCGACATTGGAATTCTATATTTCAAATAGATAAGAACGATAAAGCATACGATGAATTAGTGAGGATATCTTATGCAAATATGCATGATGTTGAGAAGGAAGATTTGAAGTTTAAATCTTATATGAGGGATGTACGTTTTCAAGTGAACCCAAATTTGATTTCAAAGATATTGAATGTTCCCTCACCCTTTGTTGTTGAAAATACTTTGACATACCCATTCAAGAATCTTAGTGATCAACCTGCCCTCGCGGATGTTGCAACAGAACTTTATCGTAGACCTTTTAATCTGAAGATAGAGACATTTAATCAAAGATATCTCACTAACACTTATAGGATTTTAAACCGTATAGTGGGATGTAATATTAATTCGAGAGGACACAATGCTAATTTTGGACTTGATAGAGCTCATCTACTCTATGCCATTGGGAAGGGGATAACTATAGATCTCCCTCGTCTAATATTTAATAAAATTGTTTCAGCGTTTGACCTTGGAGATAGGCGAAAAAGTCTCCCATTCCCCATCTTAATTTCAAAGATCATGATGCATTATGGGTTTGTCATTCACCCAACCGACAGTTATAAGTCCCCTATGACTCCATTTGATGAATACACATTAAAAAAGAGTTTGGGGCAAACCGAGTCATATAATCCAGATGATTATGATCCCGGGGCAAGTACTTCAGGTTCAGGGGATATTGTACAAATGCTTAAACAAATTTTGGTAAATCAAGAGGAGATGCAACAAGAAATGAAGGAGTCTCTGGAGTAGCTCCATGAAGACACAAAAGAGTCTCTCAAGCAGCTCTGTGATGACACCAAGGAGTCTCTCAGGCAGCTATGGGAAGACACGAAAGAGTCATTGAAAGAGTTGGAGAATAAATTGTTAACTCAAGAAAAAAATGAGTAGTACTATTTTTTAGTTGTTGGATTGTAGAAAACATTTTAGTTGTTCAATTGTAAATTTTACTATGTAATTTTGTTGATGGTATGTAAATTGAAAGTAGATGTTATGGTAATTTGTTGATGGTATGCAAAGTGGATGTCATGGTGTTTTGTTGATGCTATGTATTTTCAAAGTGGATGTCATGATGTTTGGCGATGCTATGTTTGTAATATAATCCTAGAAAACAAAATACAGTTGGTTTCTTGATGCATGTTGAAATGCTAGGAATGCACAATACAATTGGTTTCTTGATGCACACAACATGTTGAGTAGGGAACATAATTTTGCCATTCAAAAAGGAGTCCAATGGTCTTCATTTTCATATGTTGGCAAGGGTTGTTATGATCCACCAGGTTGTGAGAATGGCATCTCGAGCATCGGTTCTTGTGATTGTGATGCATGAGAAAAATAATAGAGATTGTGTGGTTGGTGCGATTCATCCACATGTGAAAACGACATGTTCTCATATGGATCATTCAAATGGGGCGTAAGTAGTGGACATTTTCTAATGGTATGTCCGATACCCCTACATTTAATGCACCTTCGTGGGGTAATTGAAATGTTCTTTCGCACCCGTCCTGGATTTTCCTTAGTCATCACAAATTTTGGGTCACCCACGCCAAATTTTCCATTTTTCACATTCATGTTGAAATGGGATATTTGAGACTCATCATAACCTCTAGCTGCTGAATCGTGATGGGCTAGTAGAGCAGACGTTTGCTGATGCACCATATTTCTCACGTTGTTTGTTTTTTACATTGACTGTGAAGCATAGTAGCACATTCTGCTGCACATAGACATGAGTCCAACCTATCTTCTAGAAACTGATGAGAAACTCAATGTATGCAACACATCATTTGTTTGATAATCGGATTTTGCAGTAATTGTCTACCTTTTTATCACAATGGTAGGAGGAAACTCTTTGAGGTGCTCACACTTCATGATGGCAATCGTATGAGAGCAGGGAATCCCCATAGATTCAAATTTCATGTAATTACATTTAAACGTATGAATGACAGGATAATATTGAACAATCCACCTAGATTCAGGTTGTGAGAACTGGGACAAGTAGTAACTGCGATGTGTTATGCTCTCAATTTTATCCACTACAAAAAATAGAGCTTCATTCTTTAATTGATCACGAACTTTGAAGAACATTTTTCTGGTATATATCTTGGAATCTTTCTCCTCTAAGCATTTAAGTGTTGTTGTGAGCACTGGCTCGGAGTGTTCTGACTCGTAGTCCTCATTAGCGTCGGCCTCTCTGATTCTTGCCAAGCCCCTATCATACTGCCTAACAAACTCAAATAGTCTTTGACGTACTTTTAGGAACCGATTTAGGTATGCATTCAAACTTTCAGACCGTTGCATACTTGTTTGTCCCGCAAAAAATATCCCCCGTAAGTATGCTTCGGCCCATTTGAATCTCTTTACATAAACTTCACCAATCCAAATGTTAGTCTCCAGGCCAAATGATTCAACCATTGATTTCCATAAATCTTCAAATTCTTCCGGTGTATATCGAGTGCACATACATCTCTTGAATGTTTTGACAAAATTTTTGAAATTTATTTGTGAAAGCATTTCGGGCCAAATGCCACCTACATAAGCGGTGTGTTGCCTGTGGAAATATTATTTCTATTGCAGCAGCCATTGCTTTATCCCCATCTATAATAACGGAGATCGGCATCTTATTATCCATTGCATGAAGAAAAGTAGATAGCACACCACACATATGTTTCCACACAACCAAATATACTTGTAGCATTGTGGTGATTGACACCTGCAAATATCACAAATGGCTTCTTATAAACATTCGTTCGATATGTAGTATCAAACGTTAGTACGTCACCAAAACACTTGTAGTCTATTCGGGAAGTCGAATCCGTCCAAAACAAACATTTTAGCGAATTGTCTTCAGTGACATTATACTTGAACTAGAATAGCGGGTCCAACTCTTCCTGTGCGCTCAAGTATGCCAATGCGCTCTCGGCGTCACCATCCCTCATTTCTTCTCGACGTTGGGATGCTACATCATTGTACAAATCCTTTGTGGTAAATCCAATATTTTGATATCCTCCTAATTGTTGCAACATGAAATCTCTAATCTGACTTGTTCATATACTAACATTACGCAATGATGTAGCCTGTGCTCTGTCAGGACTCTTAACACCCCTATGTGATCGGAGAAATGACACGCCACGTGGTTGAACCAATGCGTGGTTATGCTCTTTAACAAAATCCTTTACAACCCATTTTCCTGTCTTCCTATCATACTTCACCCGCAAAGTTGCAAGGCATCCAACCCTTATTAAACTCCGTGGTTCCCTTACTCGTTCGTCTTGGTCTGCATTCTTTGTGGACCGATACCCTTCTCTTGAACAAACCCACTTTCTTGAAATTTCCATGTGGTTCTTGTCATACTTTAGATCATCTTTTCAAATGCTAAACCCTGCATATCTTCCATATGTATTATAAAATTCTCCAGCCTCGTGTGAATCAAACGTCATTTCAAAAACTTCTTCAGATTTTAACTCATTCATCATCATTTTTTGCTGCATGTTCTCATATTCATAATTTTCAACAATATGTAACATGTCCTCCGTTGCATCTTCATTTAGATCTATAATAGGCTGCTTTCCTTTTTGTAAATAAGTTGAGGACATTTTTGTTGATTATACCTATAGAAAAATAATTAACAATAGATGCATGTTATATATCAAATGCTTGACAAATTTTAGAAATTTTGTACATAATGAAAAAAAAAAACTAGTGTTATGACAATATTAGTTTATGTAGTGTTCTCCTTTCCCATATTGCCCATCAACATTAGAAAACATTCATACAGAAAATTATGCAGTTAACATCAAACAAATAATAGTTACCTCGCCCACGTTATTGGATGGATGATGATGGAATGGGGGTTCTAAACGTTCTAATTAAATTGTATGAAGGATGAAAGAATGAAGAGTGAAATTGTTCAGAGGATGAAGGAATAAAGACTGACATCGTAAGGGGATGAAGAATGTTCAGCCAACATAACCACGTTAGGTGGGAGACATTAATATCATTTATTTCATAATTACCAACTATATTTTGGCTGACAAATTTAATTGGCTTGCATTTATTATGTGATGTGATTTTGGTACGAAATGGGATAGATTGTGGTTGTTGCGTGTATTACAACCTTTTGGGGATGGTTTATTACTTTATTGGGTTGTGTTACAATATTTTGGGTTGGAGTTTCAACTTTGTTGGATTGAAGTTTCAACTTTTTTGGGTTGACTTTATTAAGCTTTGGTAGATCCACTTTGAACCCTCCCAAAAAGTTATAACCCCTATCTAACAAAGTTGAAATGTCACCAAAATAATTTACCCCAAAATATTATTACACTAATTCATAAATATTGGAAGCCACTTCAAAAAGGAACTATTTTTGGGAGGGTTCCAACTGCTGAGTATGGTGTTCCAATAGGTTACTGGATTTGGTTATAATATTTAGGTTAGGTCCAACTTTGAAGGATTTGGTTACAATTTTTGTAGGGTGAGGTTTCAACTTTTTGGTTTCTTTAACCTTTAGTAATAGTGGATCCTAAATGTGGGATATGATGGAAGAAACTGAATTTTTTTCAAAAAATTCAACTATTTTTTAGGCGGAAACATATCCCGCCCATTTTTTTGTTAATAAAAACAGTTTATATCCCAAAAGTTTTTGTATTCTTATTATATTTCGTCAAAAATTATAATTCTTATAATACTATCAATTACACAAAAATATTAACAATCTAAAGAATTGCGTACAACATATTTTAATCTTAAGTTGCAATATGAAAATATTTATATTTTAGTGTGTAAATTGAAAAAAATCAATTGACACATACACCCCCAAAAGACCCAATGTCTCAAACACAAATTCCCTTCCTCCTCTCCCTCTCCTCCTTCGATCTGTCTCCCTTTACCCATTCTTCCAAGAATTCATTACCAACTATGAACGTCTGTCGCTATATGTGTGTGTATGTATCACCCATCTCCTCTCTCTATCGGCTCCCATTGAAACCCTAAGAAAACCCATCTCTCTGTCTCGGCTCCCATTGAAACCCCAACGAAAACTCATCTCTCTGTCTCGGCTCCCATTGAAATCCCACCGAAAACCCATCTCTCTGTCTCGGCTCCCATTGAAATCCCACAGAAAACCCATCTCTCTGTTTCCAAAATATGTGTGTTATATTTTCTGATTTTGTGGTCTCTTAAGAATTTTTTGTCGGTGATTAGGGTTGTTTTTCGTAACCCATTTATCTTTTTTTCCCGTATATAATAAATTACACATTTGATTTGCTGAACTTCAACTAATTACGCTTTGGTTGTTTTTGTATGGATGGATGGATTTGGGACATCGTCTACAACATCTATCACATCTAGGTTGTAGACTCGACCTAAATCAATGAGCAAGTTGAAGAACAAGTCGCTTCACCGCTCATTATCTGCCCATTAATTCCTTCAAGTGAGACGCAACACACAACAGGTAAATATACATCCCCTTCTCTCTATTTAGATATTACTTGAAGACCCAAACTTCTTTAATTTTATATGTCCCAACTTACATATACTTTTCGTGGGTTACAAGTTGTCTAGGTGGTTGGTTACAAGTTTTTGGAGTGGTGGGTTACAACTTTTTGGGATACTCAATATGGTTTAGATTGTGTTACAAGCTTTGTGGATTAGGTTCCAACCTGTGTGGATTAGGTTACAACCATTATGCCTGCTTATGTTTGGTTAAGAGTAGATTTCTTATGGCTGCTTATGGTCTGATTTTATTGTTTATGACTTCTTACTTATTAGATATATGGATAAGTTAATATGTAAATGATTTCATTGTGTTTTTTTTATGTGTATTGTTTACTAACCATGAGAAAGGTAAATTTGGCAGGCTATTTATTTATCGAATACAATTACAACAATGTAAGTACTTCTTGTTGAAATTTTTGGGATACTCAGATTCTGTTGTATTAGGTTAACAACATAGTGCATTGAACAAGACAAAGAAGAGGCAAATTGGAAATCAAGTGGAGCATCAAACATGCAAAAGGATTTCATCGCCAATGAGTGCAACCTCTAGTACTTCAGTTAAAAAAGTTAATGGTAAACTCACATTTCTTTTACGCATTACATTCAACAATTTCAGTATTTAATTGTAATACTGTTGTACACTTTTACAGAATATACTTGCAACCCGATGCTCACCCCAAAAGGTAGTAACCTAATTGAAACATTAACGGCTAAACAGAAACGCAGGGTGGCAGAAATTGGATTGGGGGGCTTGTTAAGTTTGAAAATCCAAAGTGTTAAGAGGGGGCTTTGTTGGTGGTTACTTGAACAATTTGATCCAAATACTTGCTTGTTGAACGTATTCAACAAATCTATAAAATTTTGTCCTGAGGATGTGGGGTACATTTTGGGGTTGCATTGTGGAGGGGATGATTTGGAAACTAGCGGATCTACATCGAGAATAACTGATGTTATGAATAAAATTTTTGAAGGAAAAGTTCTCTTGTCAACAATTGCTATAGAGAAGAAAATAAAGAAAATGAAAGAAGATTCTTAACAATTTCGGCGATACTTTGTGTGGTATATTATTGGAGTTTTCTTGTGCCCATCACTGAAAATTAAAATTAGTAAACACTTTCTTCCCATTGTTGAAGACTTGGCATCTTTGAAGTGTAAGAACTGGGCAAAGTTTGTATTTGAGTACATGATTTAGGCGGTACGTGAGTACAAGATGGCTCCCCGCAATAGTATCAGCGGTTGCATTATTCTCCTCATGGTGACGTATTATAGTCATTGATTATTTCCTTCTAATTTTGGTTTTACTTTCCCATAATTAGTTATTTGTTGTCTTCTAACTAGATTTTCTTCTTTGAACTCGTCACACCTATGGGGGAGAATCTGGTTGATTTGGCATCACGACCATGCCCCCGCATTGGAGAATGGGATGACATAAAAATAGGTGCGCCCCTTGTGCGGCTAAAGGAGTTAGGTGGATATAAAAATGACAAGGTAAGTTATTTGTATCATATGATTACAACACATCATGGATTATTTAGTATATTAATGAGATCTAACATTATTTTGAAATGTATATTGCATGGTTGATGTAGATTAAGGTGACGGTTAATGATGTGTGTCAGCATCGGCTATCAACTAATGCATGCGTCAACGTAGAAGCAGATGTATGTTTATTACTCAACACCCTATTATTGCTATCATATGTTTTACATAACACCCAATGTAGATTGTTCATTTGTTCACAAATTGTTCCTTTGTTCACATATTGTTGATTTTTTTTGTTCAGGATTTTGATTCAAGATTGTCCAGATTAGAGGTGACACAGACTACAATGAAATTAGATTTTCGGGATTTGTCTCTCAGGGTTGATGTCGAGCTTTCGACTATAAAGGACTTGTTAAGGAATTTATCCGACCGAGTCAACGCCATCGATAACAAATCAAAAGGTGTTGAGGAATTGAATAAGAATGAAAGAGGTGATGAGGATTTGGATATAAAAAATGTTGATGATGATGAAGGTGATGGCGACGAAAGCGTACGTGAATCATGATATATATTTTTAATTGTTTAGATATTAGAATATTGAATACCTTAACTGGTAATATTGGATAATTGTGTTCATAACATTGCAGGATGAAGATGATAATGATATGCCAGAGGGGGGGTACCCTCACATAACAAGAGTCCTTCGAAGCCACGAGGAGTCAATATGGGAGTACATACTTGACAATTCCTTAGAAAAATCGTAAGTGAATCCATAATTTATCAAACATTATTCTTTCAGCATAATTGGTACACTGCATTGACAAATTGATACCATTTCAATACATGCAGAGAGGTTCTTGTAGATTTTGAAGACACCATATTTCCGGCGACTCAGAAGTCAATGCAGTCCTTATGGAACAGAGTGGATAGCTGATGATGTAACTGGATTGCTTTTGAATGCATTATTACCATCAATTATTCTGCCAAAGTAGTATACAATACCCAATATTTTATTTTTTTCATGATTAACAGGTGATAAATATGGTTCATTGTGTTATGTCACCCGATACCAAGATTAACCGCACCAACCGAAATGCCAGATGGTACTTCCCAACAATGTTTTCGATAAAGTATCCATACTCCTCATTGTTGGGTTGTGTGATACTCATGATATATGTTTGTTAATCGTGTATACTTAATGAATGGTTTTGGCAGCAAGCAACGATTGGGAGGAAGATTAAAGGAAAAAATGTCTTAAATTCTATTATTAGACAAAATTTTTCTCGTTTCATTGGTGACATTAAAAATTGCGATAAGGTTTGACATTCTCATTTTAGTTTATATAGGTCCTTCTCATTAATTATGGTGTACATATATGTGTGTGCTGATTTTTCATTGTATTATATTCGTGTCGTTGTAGATATATTTACCCATAAATGATGCAAATTCCCATTGGTACCTCACCGTAGTAGATGTCCCAAAAAAGGAAATCATGTTCTCGATACTTTGCCTACTGCTCAAAGGAATCTGAGACGAGTTCAGCAAGCAAAGAAAACGGTAACGTTTGTACAACCTAATTTATTTAGGGCTTGTGTAGTGAATTACTTGTCATCTCATGCATTAAAATAATATATTTGTTTCCTTAAATAGGTGATGGTGTTATGTCATCTAATACGTGAGGTGACCACCGATGTGGAATAAATGCATGAATGGCCGATTATTCGGCCAAACTGGGTGCTCGTATAGAAGAATGGCTATGATTGCGGTATGTATGTTATATTGATGATCCAAGAGCCGGAGTTGGGTCCAGATTTCCCTATCAAGGTGTTAAGTTATTGCATACATGATATTACAATGTTACTGTTAACTTCAAAATAGTATTGTATTTTGCATGGTTGAGTGAAGTTAATGTTGTTTTACAAATGCTCTTGTAGGAACCTATAACAGAAATGCGAAGGGAATTAGGCCTGAAATTGGTCACACACGACAATAACATTAAGAGAGATGCGACAAAATATAAGGCAATAATTCGAGAATATGTGAAGAACTAATTAATTCAGTCATTGTGGTAAGCTATACTAATTTGTGGTAGTTGTGTATTAATGTGTTATTATTTTTTTGTTATCCATTGCAACTTTTTGGGTAGGGGTTACAACTTTTTTGGGTAGTGATTACAATTTTTTGGGTAAGGGTTGCAACTTTTTTGGGTATGGGTTACAACTTCTTTAATTTATGATTGTTGTTGGCTTCTGTAATCTAGATTGGATTAAACCTTTTATGCAAAAAATTGGTTATTGATGTAGATTAAAATTTAGAACTGGATTAAAATTGGTTATTCATGTTAGAGGTGATGTAGGGTATATCCTGCAGCAAGGTGATCCTATTGATGAGTGCTACAAGGAGTACACAGAAAGGGGATCAATGATAGATCAAGTTGTGGACACAGGTTTCAAGTTCAATAAACTTATTCCCATTTTCACCTTTGGCTACTTTTAGGTTCTAAATCAGTGTGTGGAAGCTGAGGCTTGGTTGACAGGGAAAAAACAGCATCAGGATTCGTTCCCAAAACATGCCACTCCAGTTCTTTTGTCATTTGATGTGAGAAGGAAAGCTGAAGCACTTGATAGGTACACTCTAGTTACTTCATTGAAATTGAGATTTTCCTTCTGACTGTACTTCGACTGATTGTGACTTCTTGTGACTCATTGTTTTTGTTTCCATAGCGCTAATGTTTTTAAAATCAAAGCTTTTCTGGTTCCTCAGTCCCCTTTCGTTGCATTCTCTACTTTCCATTCCATCTAGCTTTGAGTTGACCTGAGCATCATAATCTTTTTGAAAGATCTAGTCTAGAACTATCATTTTGAGGAATGCCAGGCCTGCAACTATCCTTGTTAAGAATGCCAGGTTGTGGTTGTTCTGCAGAGGGTCTTTGCTGGGCAAATCTAACTGCATTTCTTAGTTAAGAAATATTTGAGATACTGAATATTGATTTGTGGAATTACCATCTGCATATTGTTACTGTTCTGTGTGATTTAATACTATTCTCTTGGGGTGGCATTTAATACTGTTCTTTATTCTGGGTATGTTGTGTATTTTGCCATATACTTTGAATATACAATTTGGCCGTAATTACTTTGATTGAGCTGTTGATCTCATTTATCATGTCTTTTATGTTGTTGATGAGGTTCAAAGCTAAAGGCTTTGTTGAGTTGAGGTATCAGTGATACTAAGGTAGATCCTTGCAAAAAATTGTTTTGGTTTGTCAATCTCATTGGTTAGTGAAGGTGAGTGTCTTTTTAGAAACTATTTATGGGTTTTCACCAAGGTTCCCATAGTAAACCTTTAACTCATCATGAAATGCACAAGAGGTAAATGAAAGCGAAATATCAAGCAGAATCAAATGGTTTATTTTGATGTGGCATTTGGCAGTGTTTGGGACCCTGGAATTGCAATTGATAAAAAAATTAGTTGAAACTTTGGAGTGGTATTAAGTTCCAATTTGAGAGCCCGGATTTGTGTGCTGTCCAATCTAGTATGTTTTTTATCCATGCAACTTTGTCACGTCTCCTACTTTTTGTCTGTGAACGGAGTGGATATATCTTTTTAGATCTTATCTTGCCTCTTGTTTCTACCCAAGTGAATTGGAGTTTCCGTTTATAGCATTTCTACTAGTATTGTGGCACCATATCAAGTTATGAACATAAGACGAGTAGATGCATCGTATGAGTGATAGTTCTTTTTTTTTGTTTTCTATTTTTTTTCTGAGTCTTAAATCAATGCAATGTTTCTTTTCATTATTCATGGCGGGGGAAGAAAGGAAGGTGTTGTTCTTTCCTTGGCGATAGCAGCTTGTCTAGCTTTCCAGCTTTTCTCAAGAGTTGGCAGTTTGTGGAAAGCATTTGACCAAGCTTCCATCATAGCCCTTAGGTATCATTTGTATTGTTGGTGTGCCATGCTTGCTTTTGATCTGATATCATCATAAACTTGTAAAGAGTGACCCTCTCAATGGCTTGTTAATCTTTGAACTCATATGAAGATAGACAAGGCAGAAGCATAGCCATGATATCTGGTCCGCCAAGCACACTTCTACACGTTTGCAAAATATAATGATGAAATTGTGGTCCCTCAATCACCCACCATTAAAAAATAATGAAATTGCATAGTCGTGTAGATAGTGATAAGGTTATTCCATTGTTAATTGGGTATCACATTCAAGTCATAATAATAAGGCAGTCTTCTTGCGCACGGGAAAGGCTGCATACATTTGTCCTGCATTGACAGAAGCTTCCATGCACTGGGCTGCCTTTTTGGTTGGGAGGCTGTTGGTATTTCTATATAATTTTTCGGCCACCAAGGTTCTGGTTGATTATAGTTTATGTTTTATGGCTAAAGACAAAGAGGGATAGGACAAGGGGTGCGGGGTTGGAATTTGAAGTTGAAGCAATAACAGGGTATAATGTTTTGGTGTCGACTCGAATATTCTTGACAGTTGAACTAAAAAAGAATATTCTTGACAGTTGAACTTAAAAAAAAATATCTCGTGTCAAAAAAAATTATTTTAATAGCATAAAAAAAAGAAAAAGAAAAAGAAAAGATATGGCCATTGATATAAAAATTATCGGCAACAAGAAAGAAAATAGTTTAAAAATGATGTGATAAATAGAAAAGTTGAATTCAGGCCATCTAATATAAACAAGGATAAATTATATATGATCCTTTAAACTATGTAATTTGGACTAATTAAAATTGATTAAAATTGGATTTGAGTCGATTAAAATTAATTTTAATTGAATCAAATAAAATTTTAATTACCCCAAATTTTAATAAATATTTAATTTTTAATTGGCTCAAAATTTAATATGTGAACAAATAAATTTTAATTAGATTGAATCAAATTTTAATCAGTCCAATTTTAATGCGTAAATAATTAGAAAATAGAGGGCGTTGTGGATAAAAATAATTGGGATTTACATGCTAAATTTATTGTTCTTGACTTTTTCCTTCAAAATTTGAGTAAGCTCGTCTATTATTTTTTTTTTCCAAAGTATTTTCTTTTTAATATTTTTCGCAGAACTTCTCCTACACGTTACCCAACCCGTAGATGATCAAGTACTCCTCTCCCCCTCCCCTATCTCATTCACTCTCATTCTCTGTCTTTCAAAAAAAGGGCTCCAAAGCGCCATCATCACCGCCACATCGCCACCGCCACATCGCCACCGCCGCAACTCCAGGTATGATTTCTCTAATTGGCTCCCATCTCTCTTTCTCTCTCGCTCTTTATCTGTGCTCCCACTGAAACTCCACCAAAACCCCCCCATAAAACTAGACCGAAAACCCCAAAAATCCCATTAAAATCGAAGACACACATAATCGCACATACAGAAACCTGCCCACACACATACATTGCACATATAGATACACACCCACAAATACATCGCACCCTCCCACTTATACACACACAGAGCAGTAGCAGCAACAGCACACACACAAACACACAGAAGCACACACAACACATTCATTTGATATTTTGGGTGTTTTGTATTGGTTTGATATTTTATGGGTGTTTTGTATTGGTTTGATATTTTGGGTATTATTTTATGGGTGTTTTGTATTGGTTTGATATTTTTGGGTATTTGGTAACTTTTCTATAATTTTCTCCTATTGGGTGTTATGGTTACTTTGTTGGAATTGGTGTTAATTATAAATAATTTATGAAATTAACTGCATATCCTAACCGCACAACCAATGAAAAATGGATGATATTACTAATTTTTAAATTTTGGTCAATGCAGCACTGTTCTATTAATACTAATTCCGAAGGTTAAAGGAAAATGTGTGCTTTCCCACTCATTTAAAATGTCTACTTTTGACCTTTGTAATCTCTTGTGAAATGTAAGAGGGAAATTTAGTCTGTTTATAGCCATTTGAGTTCTTATTTGATTTTATTTGATGTTACATTGCTTGGTTTTCTTCAAAATCGCAATTGAATTTGAGGTTTATACAATTTCAAATGGATTTTAGTTTGGAGTTTTTTTGTTTTTATTACTTCTTTTGTGATTGCTTAATTATTTGGGATTGTTCAATTTTGTAGCCACACGAAATTAGATATCAAAAATTGTGTAGAGAGTGAAGCTGCTATGTTAACTACGAGGAATTTTGTGTTATCCCTTTAAGGTACTTGATTTAACATTTGATCTTGGCATATGAAAGAAGTTTATGCGTGTAATTGGGTTTAGACTTTAGACAATTTTTTGGGTGCTACAGAGAGTTTTGAAAATTTCTTTGCTTTTAACATACATCTTTTTGGAGATATGATTAGTGGCTTCATGTGATTATTATTATATATGATTTTGATGGTTATATGTTTTGTTTGAATTTATGTATGATTGCGAACTGTGAATTTTGATTTTTTGATTGATTTGGATTATGTGGTGAGCTGTGAACATACAAAAAATATATATTTGTTGAATCAAAAGTACTATTAACCTAAAAGAAGAATACGATGGAACTGCGTGTTGGACCATGTACTATCAGTCTTATATCATGACCACAAAATAAAGTATTTCTAAGGCCACCCAGAGGGATTCCATTATCTTCGACCTGATTACGAGAACACTACTATACCGCCAACTTGCTTTTTGGTACTATACTGAAAAGTAAGTTGGCCTATGTGTTTTACACGTGGCTCTTTAAAACCGGTTTTACCGGTATATAGTGAACCATACAAGTTGTTACCAAAAAGGGGTAACTAGCCCAAAAAGTTGTATCTCATCCCAAAACTTGTAACCCTCTTCAATATTGTAATCTACCACACAAAATTGTAACATACCAAAAAAATTGAAATCAAATCCATGAAAGTTATAACTCTAGAAAATTTGTAACCCACCATTAAACTTGTACAACATCCAAAATAGTTGTTGTCTTACCATAAAAGGTAGAATCCCAGAAAAGTTGTATCCCATCATTAAAGTTGTACCCCACTCCCAAAAAGTTATAATCATATGAAAGAAGTTTTTACCCACCAAAAAGTTTGAAACTAAATCTACAAAAGTTATAACCCAAGAAAAGTAGTAACCCTCCATTAAAATTGTACCACGAGTTGTACCACATTCAAAAGAGTTGTACGCACATCCAAAAAAGTTGTAATCATTGTACCAGATCCAATAAAGTTGTACCCCTATCCATTGAAGGTGTACCCTCATCCAAAAGAGTTGTAATCCTACCTTTAAAGTTGTACCCTATCCATTAAGGGTGTGTTTGGGTAATGGGGTGGGCTAGGGTAGGTTTTCTTTTTTTATATCCTAACCACCAAACCCACTCATCCACTTTAAAACCCTAACCCAAATTATATCCAATCCTAACCCTTGTTTGGGAAATAAATGTACAATTCAGCGGCCGGCCCATAGATTACACAAATAATTTTGTAGTAGTTTACCATTCTACCCATGACTCTATTCGTTCCAGTCCAAACCAATCCTATCCTAAGTACTATTAACCCATCCAAGCCTAATAAAATTATACATTTTTCACATATACATAAAAACATATAAAAATTAGGAAAGTTAAATATATAATATTTTTGTGTAGTTTTTTTTTTCAAACAAATCAACACTTTATTTCATTACTTAAAAATTGATTACAATGGTTCAACATTTTCCTAGTTATGCTATCATGAACTATAATGAAGGTTTGTGAAGGTTTACATGGAATTTTTTCAAAATGCATCTAAGTTCTACAGTTGAAAGCAAAGAATCCATACATGAGATCACTCGGGGCATAGAACAAGAAATGAGTGTACAGATACTACTTTCCATTGCAATTATACACCATTTGATCTTTACATATAGTCGTTTCCTTTGACAAATATTGAAAATGTTAGCGTCAAAATCAACAGAATTATCAAAAGAGCATAAAACAATTAGGTTGTGATAATTCTTATTGTTCTCTCCATAGAGGCATAATAACAAACACTTAGCACATGCAATATGCCCAACAAGAATAGAACCTCTGTTCGAGCCTCTTCCATTTGTGGCACATGCAAACTCATTCCCCCTAGCTGGCTTTAACAGGTTCTTCAGTTTTTTTCCACCATCTGGCTTTAGCAGGTTCTTCTGATTGTTTCCCAACTTGATTCACTAGTTTTGATCCCTTCCATTTTTTTATTGTTTATGTTAATATCAAATTCAGCACTATCTTCAAATACAGGCTTACCAAAACTAGAAATATGCTATGGGGACAAACCAAATTCCATATTTTCATTTTAGTTCAAGGTCATCAATTTATGGCCCAAGACAAGCAGTACTCTTTTATTGACCTTTGGAAATGATCCTAACCAAATGAAGGAAGTTATCCCATCCAACTAGTGGATAACCACCTTTATCCAACTACCCAAACACACCCTAAAGGTGTACCTACATCCAAGTTTGTGATGTTGACTTCATTATTTTCAAATTTGATGTTAATTTTATAACATGCAGTTTTGATGATTAATTTTTGTGGAGTTGGAATATGGGTTTGCAATTGACCATTGGAGCTTTAAAATTGAATGTTAGGTTTTTTTTTTTTTGCTTGGGTTTTGATTTCATTTTTTTTAAATAAAATTGTATTTCCATTGGATTTTAGTTTAAGGTTATTTTGTTTTTATTAATTTTCTTGGGATTGTTTAATTATTTGGGATTGTTCAATTTTGTAGCCACACGAAATTGGATACCAAAAATTGTGTACAGAGTGAAGCTGCTTGGCCCACTACATTTGTTGAAAGCTCCTCTCATAGCTTGCAAGGTTATCTGCTTCTCTTAGTTTGCTTATTTATAAACCATCTATTTTGAGGAATTTTTTGTTATCCTTTTAAGGTACTTGATTTAACATTTGTTTTTGGCATATGAAAGAAGTTTATGCGTGCAATTGGGTTTAGACTTTATACAATTTTTTTCTATTACATCTTTTGAACATGCATTATGAACATTCTTTTTTTACCAAGAAGATGATGCGTAGTACAGGGCAACGAAGATGGTAAGCAATACAAACAGAAAACCAGAGCCTCGTAAGCACCAAATAATTGATACTTCCAAATATGCATCCGAAAAGGTTAATGCTTAACTTGTAGTGTCTTTAATGCCATTACATTCACCCATTTCAATATGTTTAATTCATTGATTTAAAGTTGTAAAACATCTTGCAGCATCTTCTTGGTACCCGTTGCTCTCCTTCATTGCTAGTTAAAGTAATTCAATCATGCAATGATCAACAAAAGCGAGGCATTGTGGAAATGGGATTGGGGGGTTTACTTAGTTTGAATATCTACAGCATTAAAAGGGGTTTATGTGAGTGGATCTTGAATAGATTTGACCCTAATATATATACTCTTAACGTGCACAACAAATCTATGGTGTTTACTCCGGTGGATGTTGAATGGATCTTGGGGTTAAAGTTTGGTGGGGATGAATTGGACATGAACGGCTCCCCGTCATTAATTATGGATCTTCAACAATCATTATTTGAAAACAAAAAGGAGTTGTCGTTGCGTGATATAAAATACAAACTACTTAAATTGAAAGAGGATTCCGAAGAATTTCGGCGTTACTTTCTTCTGTTTGCTGTTGGGCATTTCTTGTGCCCCACAATGAAGTGCACAGTGAATGACACACTATTGCATATGGTATTGGACGTCTCATCTTTGAGGGGTAGGAATTGGGCCAAGTACGTGTTTGATGCAATCATTCAGGGGGTACGAGATTACAAGACGACAAAACGGCAAAGTGTCAATGGTTGCATTCTTGTTCTCATGGTAACATATTTTTATTTGATTAATGTTGATTGGAAGGCTTCTATGCACTTTGATTTTTATTAATCATATTACATTCATGTCATATAGATTTGCTACTTTGAGTGTTTCACCCTAGAAACAGAGACGGTGGTGCCATTGAAGACTCGACCGTGCCCACGCATTGTATCATGGGGGACAACGAAATAAGTAAGCGCCTACATCTTCTAAACAAGTTAGGAGGCTACAAAAGTGACAAGGTAAATCAGTGTGATATAATCCTTTTTTGTATCGTTTATTCATGGTATCTTAGAATTATATGCTACTAATAACATAATATATTTTGCATTCTTGAATTAGGTTAAGTTCTCAGTTGATGCAGTTGATGCGGTGTGCCGTGACCCTCCAGTTGTCAAGGAAGGCATCCACTCAGAAGCGGGAGTTCCAATGCAGTTACATAAACAGGTATTGTTCCATACCTACCGCTAATGTTTGGATTTCCAATGTTGTTTCTTTGTTTAAACGAAAATTTTCTATTTACTTTGGATTTTGAAGCAAGGCTCTTACGATTAGAGGTGGATTAGGCCACCACCAAGAAAGCCATGCGTGAGGATTCAATAAAGGTGTTTAACGAGCTTGCCGCAATGAAGAATTGGATACAAGAGTTGTCCTACAAATTGAACGACTTTTGCAGCAAATCTAAAGCACAAGTTGATAGTGGTGATAAAGGCGAGGCGATAAAGCTTGTAAAAATTTTTTTGTTTTTTGGTGTATTATTTTCTGCATCTTTTTTTTTAATTGATAAGTCTTGAAATGTTGTACTCATAACATTGACTAAAATTGACAGGATGAAGTTAGTACAACTGATGATGATGATTACCCTCCCGAACCTGAAGGTGGGTACCCTCATATACAGAACCCCCAAGATTCGGATAAGAGAAATATATGGGCCTACATAGTGGACACTTCATTGAAGGATGCGTAAGTAATCCGAGAACTTCCCTGCTTATCACAATATGTATGCGTTATTGGTACATGATTCATTAATGTATGGCGTGATTGTAATAAGCAGGGAAGTTCTTGTTTCTTTTGATGAATCCCAACATTTCTTGAGTCGTGCAGATTTGCAATCATTACTTGTACCCAATTGGGTGCGCGATTCTGTAAGTGCGTTGACTATAACTATATTTTTATATTCAACTATTATGAAGAATGCAAATCAGTCCCAAAATAACACTAACTTGTCACTTCTTGTCCACTTACAGGTAATAAGTGCATTGCCTTGTATTATGTCGACCGATGAAAAGATAGACGCCACCACAAAAAAGGAGAGATGGTACTTGCCAACTTAGTTCTCGGTAATGTATTTCTACACATACGTTGTGTACTCACTAACTGTCTATACCAATGACACAAATCTAATTTATGATTGTTGTTGGTAGCAATAAGCAATTTCATTACAGTGGACAAAGAATGGTTTTTTGGATGAGAAATTTCGAGAAGACTATGCCTATTTAATTAGTGACATTATCAAATGTGATAAGGTTTGACACCCTTCTTTAGACTATTCTCGTCTGTCCTATTCATCTTGTTGGATATTTATGTCTTAGTTTATTCATGGTTTACCTGTGTGTTCTACTGTAGATATATATACCTATTAATGATGACAACAGTCATTGGTATTTAACGGTGGTAGATGTAAATAATAAGGCGGTGATGATTCTCGATACCTTGCGTGATCCTCACAGGAAGCATATCCGACTCTCCCAGTCTGTTAAAATAGTAAGTTTATGCATACCACGTAAATTGAACGAAAGGTGTTCCCACAATAGGTTTCCTCTAATTTTATTAAAAACATGAACAGGTGAAGGTACTACATCGTCTATTTGCTAAGGTAGCGGATGATGTTGAACACATAGACAAATGGCCTATCAGTACACCAAGATGGGTGTCCGGTTCAGAGCAATGAATTTGATAGCGGAATGTACGCAATAGAGTTGATCCGAGCGCTGTATTTGGGTCAAAAACTATGTATAAGGGTATTATACTTTGCTGAATTTTGTAGTATGTCATATAGTGTTGCTTTACATCCGGTACAGAATGAGGATTTCAACTAGATAATGCAATGTTTTCGTGCTCTTGTAGGAACCTACTGTAGATACAAGGAAGGAGTTAGCACTCAATCTTGTCACACATGTTGACAACAACCACAAGGACATGATATTTTTTAGCGCGTCAAATGGTTAAGAGTTTTTTTTTGTGGTTGCAAGATTGTTGGTTCTAAATTTTTGAGGTTGGATTCCAATTTTTGGGTGGGGTCTAACTTTTTGAGGTTGGATTTGAATTTTTTTTTGCTGATTCTAATTTTTTGGTTGTGTTTCAAATTTTGTAGTATAGGTTATGACCTTCGGTCGATTCCAATTTTGCTGGATTAGGTGACAACCTTTTGCAAAGGCTTCCAACTTTTAGGTTAATTGGATTATGTTACTACTTTTTTTGAGTTATGTTACTACTTTTTTACATTGATATTAGTTGATTTTTTTTTTCTGGTGAAACATGATTACACTAGGCCATGTTCTGCATCATTGAACATCCTATGGTGACGTTGATTTTTTAGTCTTTTTCTTAGATTTTTTTTAATTAAAATGTTGAGGACATTAGATTGGAGTGCATAGACTGGTTGGTGAGAATGGTTGTTGATTGAGTATTGGTTGGTAGAAATAGATAGATATTTTGCGTACATGAATACTGTTTTGAGTACTGGTAGTCCTTGGACTGCAGTTGGCATGTCATGACATAAGTATATAAATGCCTTTATTGTCCATTAAAACCATTATTTAAGGAGACTTCGTATGCCTTGACCAGTGGATCTACATTTTTTTCTACTCTCCTCTACATTTTCATCCCTTTCCTTTTACTTCTACATCTCCTTCCTTTTATACTCTCATTTCAAGATCTTCAACTTTTTTACTCTGATTTTGAATCAGGGTAGGGTTGCTGGCATTTATCCATCATGGGAGGAATGCCATCAACATGTTTTAGGGTATAGTGGGGCATTGTATAGGAGTTTTTCCTCTTGGGAGGATGCAGAAGTGGCACTTTCCAACTATATTGCCTCTAAGTATGATAATCCTCACAAAGTCGGTGGACAAATTGCTTGAGAAAATTCATTGTTGTTTCCTAACCTCTAAACATCACCTTTTAGCATGTATAGTATATGGATGAAGGGGAGTGTCACTCTCCTTGGAATGATGTCAAAAGAAAGGGCAACGAAATGGTGGATGAATGAGATGTCAAATGTGTGTGTGTGTGAACAAAAATGCTCCCCAAGCGCAAGGAGACTTTCACGGATCGTGTTTTACTTGGTGGTATTCCAAGGTCGTTTTCACGGGGAAAGAAGTAAACCGAGGGGAAGGTGATTTTGGGAGAAAAAAAATGTAAAATCTTTGATTATTGGAAGTTATTTTGATGTTAGTAAAATGAGAAACAAATGTTGGCAAATTCAAGAGGTCACTCCAATAGGAATACCGTATCAACTCGAAACCCTCCTCCAATAGAGCATGAATGAACGATTGATTCGTGGGAAGCTAAGGATAAGATTGGTGAGTATCTAAGCATAAACCGTGACTAGGCCCATAGAATATCAAAGACTCACCAAGTTATCCACCCTTAACCCAGTCAAACCAAACCATTGAACTCTGAAAGAAGGGAGGAGAATGTGTTGAAAATGGTATACCCAAGTAGAGGTTCCCCTTAGTTTTGCCAACTAAGAGATTTAGCTATTTATGCTTAAAATAAAGACAACAATATGATGAGAAGACATTATGAAGAAATAAAGACTAGAGCTAAGCATAAACAAAATACATAAATATAACTTTTGGATAATCACCTCTTACTAAAAATTGGATGAGAAACTACACACTCTTCATGACTTTGTTAAAAGTAGAAAAGTGAGTGATGCTCATTCCTCCAAGTAGAGGAGTTACAAGATAAAACACTTTACACAAGGAGCCGATCTTCGACAAAGAATGAGTGAATCACGTTCCACCCTTCACGGCATTGGTAAAATTTTAGAAAAGTGGAAGAGTTTCACTCCTCTAAGGGAAGAAGGAAGCTCAAGCAATGGAAGTAAAAAAAAGCAATAACACAATAAAACAAAGCAATACTTAAAGTAAAAGAAAGCAATAAATTAAAAGGAAGTAATAATACAATAAAAGAAAACAATACTTAAAGAAAACAATAAGCAATAAGGAAAGCAATAATACTTTTGGAGGGTTTTCCACTACCAAAATATGAATGTTTTACAAGTCGTAAGAGGTGATATTTATAGGCAACAAGGGAGGGTGAAAGTCTTGTTTGGTGGACTTGAATTACATGAAAGTCTTGTTAGGTGACCTTGAATTACATGAAAGTCTTGTTTGGTGGCCTTGAATTCTTTGATCACCATTTGTTTTGAGCTTTGATAATTGGCACCCCAGTGGTTTGTAGCTTTAATGCAATTGACTCCCCAGTAGTTTGTAGCTTTGACGCACAAAACCCTGAAAAGAACAACAATTAATGCATTATCCTTTATTCACACACTAACCCTAATTTGATTTATTTTGACTAGTTTAACTTTATTCAACACAATTTACCTATTAAATTATGCCTTAATTAGGGTTAATCACAGATGACACATGAAGAACTGGGTAACAGGGCACATGTCAACTGCAATGCGAATGAATTTGTATGGTGCATTGTAGGATTGGTAATAGGTATCATACTCACTCATATTATATACCACTTTATCGCACGATTATGAACTAGTTTATGTTTTATCCAACTCAAAAGGGTCTGCACAATTCTAATTTTATTTTTAAGAAGAAAGAAATAATCAAAGATTTACAAGCATGAAAATACAATTTTACACTCTTTTGGCTTTAATCCTTCAGCATGCTTTGAAGGAATTTACATTACCACCAAGGAGCTCAGGAATTTACATTACCACCAAGGAGCCCAGACTAACGAATGTTGAATCCACCCCTCCTACTATCAACCCAGCCACAACAGTGCCTACCTTCTCTAATCCTTGAAGACCACCGTTTTTCTCAAGCTTTGCAAAGAACTCAAACCAGCAAAATCAAAAGAGCACCCATCAACAAATCCAGACCTTGTAAAGTCTCCAAAATTTGAGACAAAATGAATCATAAAAAATTATAATTGTTTGGTTCCAAAAAATGTATTGACCCTCCTCTTTGGGAACCTAAAACTATATCCCAGTCCATACTATATACAAAAAAAGTCTGTAAATTTTGAAATTTTCTGGTCCGTGTAGTTTATTAAAAAGAATATGTATCATACCGTAATCCCGAATGATGAACCCAAAATTAGAGCACTCATCACCAGCCACAGCAGTGCCTACAAAATGACCTTATCAAAACTGCCAACCTCTTCTCTGATCCTTCAAAACCACCATTCTTCTCAGGCTAGGCAAAGAACCCATACCAACACAATCAAAAGAGCACCCAATAGCAAATCCAGACCTTGTAAAGCCTCCAAAATTTGAGACAAAATGCACCATAAAAAATTATAATTGTTTGGTTCCAAATTAAAATGTATTGTTTTGTTCCACAAAATATATTATCAGCCCTTTCAAGATTATATGAAATGGACTACAAAACCTCTACTATATTTCATATAGTTGGGAAAGGGTAGACCCTCCTCTTTGGGAACCTAAAACTACATACCAGTCCACACTATATACAACAAAAAAGTCGGTGTAAATTTTGGAATTTTCCAGTCCGTCCGTGTAGTTTACTAAAAAGAATATATATCATACCGTAACCCTAAATGATGAACCCAAAATTGGAGCGCCCACTGCACTAATATCTCCACAGGTTTATCATTTTCTGACAGCCATCATTGTAATGCTATCGTGCCTTCGTTATAATCATGTCTCTTGGTTCATTGTATACATGGGTAACTAGATTAATTGCTAAGTCCATGCGCATTTGATTTGATTGCTCCTAAAGACAATAGTATATTAAGGTTCACAAATTAAAATGTTAGGAAAATGTATTATACCATAATCCTGAATGATGGACCCAAAATTGGAGCACTCATCATCTTGATAACAAAAATTCCACAATCATGACTATTAGGCTGCCGAGGGGCCCACTGCACTTGAGTTATGGGCCAGTGAATCAATGTTGGCCTGTGGTTCGGTCCGACAAGTTCAAGGACTCTGTCTAGTTCTTTAATCACATTCTTGACGGCAATGTATTGGTGCTCGTTGGGCCACATTGGCAGTGAATCGAGTAAGAGAACTTGTTGCTCCACTACATCAACCAAGCATAGATACCAATGTATATTATTGTCGTTCATGGGTATATATATCTACATTTGTACATAAAATAGATTGACGATTATATATATGCAGATATTATTGTAGAAATGATCCATCATAAATAGAGGAAAAAATAGTTCAAAGAATGGAGCAATTACATACCTTTTCACAGTCTTTGAAATGTGAAATAAAGTACCTTTGGAATTCAAGCAACTCATATGTTTTTTCTTTGTATGTTACACCGAGTGCTTTTTACTGGGTATTGGAGAGTACTATGAGTACACATTGAGAGTTTAAAATATTTTTTAAATTTATAAATGTGAAATGGATCATTACCGAAAACCATGTTGGTAGGTACCACCGAGACTTTTTTGTAAATGGATTAATCTTGACGGACTCAGGAATCAGATATGGTGCCAAATTTAATATCTTCAAGAGGTCAAACAATACAAAATCAAACTCACAACAGTATCATGTTAGCCACAACATTTTCATATTAGTCAATATTAAAATTATACTAAATAAATGTCTATCTAACTCACAACATCTAGTAGCCATTTTGTTGGTTTTAAGGCTTCAATCATTGCTCCTCTTGATGCATAACAAGTTTCAATGCTCACCAATACCTCATTGTATCATTAAAGAGTTGGATTAGTAATTTATAATGCTCCAATAATAGAGTGTTCAGGAAACAAAATATAGTAGATACCTCATTTCAAGAGACGTGTCAAATATGTAATTGAAGACAAACAATTTGTCATTAGTAGTTATTTTGTCGATTGGTGGATACTCCACACCTAATGATGGGTTCCACGCAGTACTAGAGTCTGAAATCTGCTTATAAAATACAGAGAGTCTGAAGTCTAGTTATAAAATACAAAGAGTCAATAATAATTGAACAGTTTTGTTATGTTAAATATGGAATACAAACCTCATGGATGACCACCGTGGGGGTTTGGTGATTTTGCAAGCCTTGTGTACTTTTGTTAACCTTACTTGCATTTACACTCGGGGTGAGGTGATCCTGCAAACCTTGTGAAATTTTGTTAACCTTACTTGCTGTCACACTCTCCTTCTCGACATCTAATAATCCCCCTGATGCAATTGTTCATTTATTCTTATTTTCATTTATTTCCTCCTCGTCCTCTTCATCATTAATTCCTTTCTTATCCTCATTATCCTTATTCACATCCTCTTCATTATTTGCATTCATGTTCATATCCTCATTCTGAACAGTCTCTTCTTTAGATCTATCCATATTCATTAATATCTGATTTTTTAGATACTTCCTCCTTTGAACATTCTGCTTAACAAAATAAAACATAGATTTACAACCAAAAAATGGGATTTAATAATAATATGGACGGTATAATGTTGTCATACCTTCAAAATGTAAAACGGTGATTTCAAGTATTTCGAAGGCTTCCTCTTCAAAATTCTTCGCAAAATCTTTGGGGTGTATTTTTGTTGAGTGCAAGAGTGGGAGCATGAACCCTGTGGAAGGTCATGTCTGCATACCAACTTATTTGAAGTTTGTCTGGGTGTATCTTTCAGGGCCTTTATATATGGTGTTTGAACCATTTGAAGTGAGACCCATGTCCGATTTTCATGGTCGGATTCATTCGGTACTTCTTCATCTTCATTTGTTCCTTTATTATTCTCAAATTTATGTTCGCGGTTGGGACGTTTAAGTTCTGTCATGGCATCCAAGATTTTCTGCATCATGCATGGCATTGAGGCGACTTTGGTAGATAAATTTTCTTGATCAGCAATAATTTTCTCCAGTGACTTTTCCATGACAGAAAATCTTTGCTCCAATGATTGAAAATAATATCAAATTTTATTCTTCAACACAAAATTATAAATATTGTTTCATATATAACATCTATAACACATACAGTTGATTTTTCTTCGGTCTGGGCACCAGGTGGCACTATATTTGGTTCAGGTGCGCCTACATGAGCATGAGGGGGCATTATGCTTTGTTCAGGTGGGCATGCAGTGATATGATGCACTCCAACAATTAGAACCTAAAATAATAATTTTCATCATACAAAATTTATATTCAAATTGAAATACATGCATATCATTTAAGTTGTTGTAACATGATATCTCTACCTGTTTCAGACTTTTCAATTTTTTAAAGAGTGCCACACCCTTTTTGATTTCCACATCACCCCATGATGCAATATACGGAATTGTTTGACACTTTTTAATTGGCA
Organism: Ilex paraguariensis; assembly: GCA_963454935.2. Lineage (NCBI taxonomy): Eukaryota > Viridiplantae > Streptophyta > Magnoliopsida > Aquifoliales > Aquifoliaceae > Ilex > Ilex paraguariensis. The sequence continues at coordinate 82,767 of CAUOFW020001110.1, forward strand.
CAAGGGAAACCCCTTGCGGAGTGATGTGCTGCAAATAAAAAACCTACAACAAACAACTATTCTCAATTACAAAAACAGTTACAATCACAATGTAAAAATTTGTTAATATGCCAATTAATCATTTCATTACCTTCAGAATCAGTAAACATCCACTAATGTTATTTTGTTCATTTGTCTTATATCGTTGCACTCCCTCTAGGAGGGCATCAAATACCAACTTTGCCCAGTTCTTATCTCCCAAAGAACTAACTTCTACCACAGAATAGAGGAATGAACTATTAATGGAGTTCTTTGTTGAAGGGCCAGTAGACATCCAAGTGAAAATAACACAAAGACACAGAGAAAATCATGTGAATCTTCTTTTATTTCCTGTAATTTTTCATTCAAATATTTCAAAGAAATATCCTTCATTCCAGTGAACATTGACTTACACAGTCCATTTATTTTTTTGGCTGGGCCACTCATTTCCACGTCTATCCCTCCATATCTCAATCCCAATATATATTCCACATCCATTGGAGACAACTTAAGGGATTTTCCATGAATGTTCAAAACACATGATATCGGGTCAAACTGATCAACCAACCAAGCGCACAAATCTCTTCTCAGTACTTTACATTTGAGTCCTAACAAGCCTCCAAATCCAATATCTTCAATGGCCTTTTTTTGTGCTTCACTTAACTTTTGTATTAGTTTCACAATCATTCCCGACGAACATCTTGTTCCGAGCTGTAATTTCAAACTGTTGTATAAGAAAAAAAATAACAGATAAAAACAGATAAATCATTTAATATTATGATTTTGAACCTTTTCTTTTTTGTTAGAGTTCTCTTTACGACTATAATACTCGTCTTTTGACGACTTGGTCATCTCTAAATATTTTTCTTTCTCGCCATGTTTCAAATTCTTCCATTGGATGCCAAGTTCTTTCATGGCCTGATGATTGAGTAGTGAAAGGTTATACATGAGATGAAGACAAACAGTCTTGGTAAACTGGAAACAAGCATTAATAAGATCATTGGAATAAAAAAAAAAGATCAACATAATATCATTTATATCCCATGGTCCAATTTTTTTTATTTCCTTCCCTTTGATTGTCTTCAGACAATCCTTGCTATAATGAAAACATGCATCGATTAGATCATTTGAATAAAAAATAAGATCAACACTAATAATTTAACTTTTAGATTAAAAAAAATCTCCCACTAGTAAAAAAGCCAGGAGGTTGTTGGGCGAGATGACTTAATATCTTCAGCTTCAACTTCATGTTCCTTCTTCACCATAATAGCTTCAGCTTCATGTTCCTTTTTCACCCTAAACATAAAATAAACCATTAACCACATAAACGGCTTCACCATATAAATTACGCTATTAACTACAAAAAAATTGTTCACTTACATTATATCTGAACGAGTGGATCACCAATGGAGGATTATCAAGTTCACCCAAAAAAAAAAAGTAATGGAGTTTTACAGCACTCGTTCTTGTTAAAGACGATACAAAACCTAAACCAAACAAACAAATAATTTTTGTACGGTGAAAGAGATGGAGGGAAGACAAGAGGAGTAATGGAGGGAAGGCAAGAGGAGTAACAGTTTTTAGGCGGGAAAGTGGTTGGAGGGTGAGATAAGGTTTTTGTGATTTGTGGAGCACAATATTCGGTTAGAAAATAAAAAATTAATATATTGTAATATGTGGGGTGTAAGTGTAATTTACAATGTGAATATTAGGACTGATCCAAGGCACGGAGGACTGATCCTGGGTAAATATCACATTTTTATCCCTGTTATCACTTAACTATCACACTTTTATCCTTTTTATCCCTTAACTATCACACTTTTATCCCTTTTATCCCTTAAATAATCAAAAAAATCCCCAAAAATATTCAATTTTTTATAAATAGTCCCATTTTTTATTAACAACAAATAAATAATGAATAAAATCAAGAATTGTAAATAATGCTTCCAACTTATAATATTTTTGAATTGGGTTCCAATTTTTTGGTGACTCCCATTCGACTAGATCAAAAAAATCCTACTATCAAAAAATATTCAATATTTTTTAAATAGTCCCATTTTTTATTAAGAATAAAATCAAATAATTAAAAGAATTCCAACTTATTTATTTGGTTAGTTCTAACCTTTTTGGTTAGGGTTCAACTTTTTTAGGTAGGAGTTCCAACTTTTTGGAGGTTGAACATTTTTGGAGGTTCCAACTCTTGGGTGGGTTGTAACAGTGGGTTCTGGGAGGTTCCAACTAGATTCCAACTTATTGTGGTAGAGGTTCCAATTGGGGTTCCAACTTTTTTTGTTAGGGTTCCAACTATTTTGGGTAGGGTTCCAACTTTTTTTGATTGGATTCCAACTATTTTGGGTAGGGGTTCCAACTTTTTCAGTTGGTGTTCCAACTATTTTGGGTACGACTTCCAATTTTTTGGTAGAGGTTCCAATTCTTGTGGGCGAGTTCCAACTTTTTTTGGAGAGGTTCCAACTCTGGGCTGGGTTCTAACAGTTGGTGGGTTCTAAGGGGGAGGGTTCCAACTTTTTTGAATAGGGGTTACAACTCTTTTGGTGGTTTCAACTTTTTTGAGGTTTCAACTCTTAGGCGGTTCTAACAGTAGTTGGGGGAGGGTTTCAACTTTTTTGGTTAGGGTTCCAACTTTTTGTTATGGGTTTCAACTTGTTGTTAGATGTTCCAACTCTTGGGGTTCTAACTTTTTTGTGAAGGGGTTTTAATTTTTTTGGGTGGGTTCCAACTTTTTTTTGTTAGGAGTTCAACATTTTTGGTTAGAGTTTCCAACTTTTTTGAATAGGGTTTCAACTTGTTTGGTTAGGGGTTCCAACTTTTTCGTAGCGGTTCCAACTCTTGTGGGTAGGGTTCCAACGTTTTTGGAGGTTCCAACTCTTGGGGTTCTAATAAATAGGTGGGTTGTAACAGTTGGGTAGGGTTCTAACTTTTTTTGTTAGGGTTACAACTTTTTTGGTTAGGGGTTTCAACTTGTTGGGTAGAGGTTTCCAACTCTTTGGTAGGGGTTCTAATTTTTTAGGTAGGGGTTCTAATTTAATTGGGGTAGGTTCCAACTTTTTTGGTTAGGAGTTCAACATTTTTGGTTAGGTTCCAACTTTTTTGGATAGGGGTTCCAACTTTTTTGGATGGATTTTAACTTCTTTGGTTAGTGGTTTCAACTCTTGTGGGGAGGGTTCCAACGTTTTTGGAGGTTCCAACTCTTGAGGGTTCTAACAGTAGGTGGTTCTAACAGTTGGGGGGAGGGTTTCAACTTTTTTGGGTAGGGTTCAGACTTTTTTGGGTAGAGGTTCCTTGGCAGGGGTTCCAATTTTTTGGGTTATGGGTTCCAACTTTTTTAGTTAGGGATTTCAACTTTTTGGGTAGAAGTTCCAACTATTGGGTACGGATTCCAACTCTTAAGGGGGAGGGGTTCCAACTTTTTTGGGTAGGGAGTACAACTCTTGGGGAGGGGTTCCAACATTTTTGGAGTGGGTTCCAACCTTTTTGGGTAGGTTTCCAACTGTTGGGAGGGTTCCAACTTTTTTGAGTTTAAAAGGGTTCAACTTTTTGGTAACGGTTCCAACTTTTTTGGGTGAGGGTTCTAACCTAATTGGGTTAGGTTCTAATTTTTTTGGTTAGGAGTTCAACATTTTTGGTTAAGGTTCCAACTATTTTGGGATGGATTTCAACTTTTTTGGTTAGCGGTTCCAACTCTTATGGGGAGGTTCGAACGTTTTTGGAGATTCCAACTCTTGAGGGTTTTAACAGTAGGTGGTTCTAACAGTTGGAGAAGGGTTTCAACTTTTTTGGTTAGGGATTTCAACTTTTGGGTTGAGATTCCAACTATTGGGTATTTCAACTTTTTGGGTTAAGATTCCAACTATTGGGTACGGATTCCAACTCTTAAAGGAGGGGTTCCAACTTTTTTGGATATGGATTACAACTCTTGGGGAGGGGTTCAACATTTTTTGGAGTGGGTTTTAACTTTTTTGGTAGGGTTCCAACCTTTTTGGGTAGGTTTTGTTGGGAGGGTTCCAACTTTTTTTAGTTTAAAGGGGTTCAACTTTTTGGTAGCGGTTCCAACGTTTTTGGGTGAGGTTATTTGTCACATTCCCCTACTCTTTTCCATTATCAGTTTAGCAGGTAACCAGTATCCACTTCTCAAACTTGATCAACGGCTACAAAAACAGATAAATTAAATCAATGGTCCAAATGAAATTTTGGTACCGTACCGAAAAGAAAATATCGGTATTGTAGTCTGACCCTAACTTGTATATATTATTGAAGGAGCAAAGGTATTGTGACCTAATTTATTGATCTAATTTAATCTAACCTTTGAATTCACTGTAGACCCCATCAAACATCGAAACTTGGTATTGATCCAATGATTCTTATGAACCCACATCATTATGTCAGTAAATTAGGTCAAATTTTTAGATCCAAATAGTATTACTCTCGTTGAAGTCCTCTCAATGACAAAACTCAAAAGTCTTCTCGATGGTGGATAATTCAATTTCTTGTTTTTTTTTTTGGCACAATATTCAATTTCTTGTTGATTAAGACAAAAGGTAGCCCTAATGAGCAGGAGTTGCCCTAATGAGGAGAGAGACAAAGGTTGCCCCAGTGCAATTTCTGACCACAATTATAGGAGAATTTTATGGTACTGTTGTTCCAAAATCTGTGTCCAAACAAGTCCAAAACAAAATTTTGAAACAATACCCCCTATGAATAACTTTTTAAGAGTTTGTACAATTTTTTAAGATCATTCAGAATTTTTTTGATTAATACTAAAAATTATCAGAATCACTGTCAAAGATCCTCAAAGTTATAACTTGGTCCACAAAAAGTGATAACTTGAAGATTAAAAATTATAATATGACCCAAAAAAATTATACTTCTTAAGATCAACCCTAATACTTTAGAATTGATCATAACTTTTTTCTTGATTGTAATTAGATTTTAAAAGCTTATATCTTGACCCAAAAAAATCATAAACTTTATTACCATACCTCCTTTGGAACCGACGTTAAATCCAATGGGTCCGCCTGATGTGCACAAAGAGTTTCAGTTACAAACCGCTACCACCCGCAGCCGTACGAGCCAAACTTTGCTTGAAAATCATGCATAGAACAAGCGTTTTCGATGCAACATAGTCAATAAAGGAAAGCGGAATTCACCAATTTTCTTGCCTAGAATTTAGGCATAAATTGCAAAGATTACTATTCATAAGGAGAGACAATCAAATTTGGTCTTTTTTGAACATGGTTTGAACAAGAAAAATCAAGAATATGAATGTGACTTGTCATACCAATTAACAAATTCTAACCTAGTCCAACACCACAATGGTATACGTTGCTTGTCCAGACCATGTGAAGTTATATACTAGAAATATGTAATGAGAATCGTGTGGTTAAGATTCAACGACATCATCACATATATAAATAACAAATATTGATTGCACAATTCTCATTTTTTTTGTGTCGTGTTGAATGGTGCACTTCAAGCATCGAAATTCGTAGAAGGCACTGTGACTTTTCAATTAAGAATTTTAGTCAAATAAGAGGCTTCAAACTTCTAAGGAATTTATAAAAAACTAATTATTTGTGCACATGACTTGCCCCTAAATTTCGTGGCCTAAGAGCAACTCCAAGGGGTGGCATATGGGATTGCCTCTACAAAATAAAAAATTTTCACTCCAAGGGAGGTGACATATGGGGTTGAAAAATAGCATCAAGGTTCTTGGGGTGGCATTTTTGGCAACTCTGGAGAGAGAAAGAAAGAGGTTGTAAATGGATTGATGAATATAAATCCGTTAGATGAATATAGAGCGAACGATTCATATAGATTGATGAATTAAAATATGAAAATGACACCCCATTTTGGCACCTGCCTTTGGAGCAGATTAATAATTCAGGGGTGTCAAAATACTATTTAAGATTATAAATGAGCAATTTGGCATCCCAAAATGACAACTCCCTTTGGAATTGCTTTCACGACTCTGTTTCATAGAATTTATATGACTCGGAAAGTTTAGTGTGAATTCATAGCCCCGTTGCTCCTTTTTTTTTTTTTTTTGGTCAGATAGCAAACAGTTAGTCCTTCAATGAAATAGAAGCTACTTGGAAAAATTGCAGAAAAAATTTCCCGCTGCAGTGACGTTGGTGGGTGGTAGCTAGACGGGTGTCACTGAGTGATGACTGTGGTGGCGGTGGTAGAACTTTAGGGCCTAGGGGACCATGCTGTGGCGGAGGTACACAGGTCTTTGTTGCCTCCACTCGATATTGTTTTGCCATTTTTTTTTTTTTAGTTTTTATTATATCTCAAATTTACACAAAAAAAATATCATTCATTTTAGTTTATCAAATTATTTTTTATTTTTATGATAAAAATTTGTATTCTCAATTAAGTGAACTGAAACAATATTTAGCTAACCGAATCGCTCAAAATGTGTTGAAAAAATCATTCTAAAATTCTTTGTTCTCTTTCCCTTGTTTCACCATTGCTAATTTATTTTTATAATATAAAAATTTAGTCAATAACAATTGCAAATATAACATTGCTCTAGGCGCCAATAATTCAAGTCAAGGAAACATTTTCTTATATGAGAGATGAGACCATATACATTTGACCATTCCTAAATTTTGTAGTTAGTGGAATCCACACATTGGGTCACCTTTTTTTTTATATTCATTACTAGTTTAGAATTTTTAATTTTATTATTGTGAAAAGTGAAATTCCATTAAGATATAATTTCAGACCTAATTTAAAAATTCAATGGTCATGACCCCCTCATGTTTTCAAGAAATGCTTTATTATATTAGAGTACTAGTTATTGTCTATACTTGAAGGCACGAGGTAATGAAAAAATGGTCCATAATAAACATATTTGTATTTACACTCAAAAGTAAATCACAAATATAGAGAAGAGAAAAAAAAATTTAAGCACTAATTATAGTTGGAGTGAGCGGTGGTAGTGGTGGTGGACAATAGTGGTGGGGGCGGCAATGTTGGTGGTGAGACGGTGATGGTTGTGGTGGGTGGCGGTGATGGCAATTGTGGGTGGCAACGGTGATGGCGGTGGTGGGTCTTGGGTGAAAATAGTGGTAGTGGTAGCCAAGATTGATGATTGTGGTGGTGGTGGGTGACGGTGATGGTGATGGTGTTTGGCAGTGGTGGTGGTGGCTCGACAATAGTGGTGGTGAGCAGTGACGATGGTAATGGTGGGCGATGATGGGTGCTTCTGTTCGATAGTGTGATGAGTGGTGGCGAACGGTGGTGGTGATGGGGGTAGATGACAGTGGGTGGCGGTAGTGGTGGGTGATGATGGATGGTGGTGGGCAACAATAGTAGTGGTGGGTGACAATGGTAATGGGATGATGGTGGTAGTGATAATAAATATAAGAATGAGATGACGATAGTGGTGGGTGGTGGTGGGATGACATTGGTGGTAATGGTGATGGAAATAGTGGGGGTGGTAATAGGGGTAGTTATGGTGGTGAGATGGTGGTGGCGGTAGTGGTAGTGGTAGTGGTGATGGTGGTGGGGCGGTGGAGGTGGTGGTGGGGTGGCGATGGTAGTTGTGATGATGGTGGTGGTGGGGTGGCGATGATAGTTGTGATGGTGGTGGTGGTGGTGGTGGTAGTGGTAATGGTGGTGTGGCGATGGTTCTGAAACTATATTTTTTTTAAAGTACTTATGAGACGTTATAATCTATATCTATACTACTAATAAAAATACCTTAGATGAAAAATTTTTGATTATCATTTTTACCCTTAAACAATCCTAAAAAGTCATCTTTGCTATCCTCATCCTTCACACTATCATGGAACTAGCAATTAGAAAGACAATAAATAATAAATTGTTAGACCTTACAAATTCTAACAATAAATATTAATTTACAGTAGTCTACTATTGGAAGTGGAATCATTTCCTATATCTATACTATTAATCCTTGTGTTTGTATTTTTTTTACCATTCAAGAATTCAACAAAAATAAGTTATTTTAGCTACAATAAATTCACTTTATTCCGTGCAAATATTAACTGAAGTTGTTCATTAAGGGCACTAAAGGGGCACATAATTTTTCTCTCATATAGTATCGTTTTCTTCATCAGTTCTCCAGCCATGGAAGCCCTGATCAATCTTTTGACCAAACCATTAAAAGACCTATCATCAAGAAGTCTGCTCTCCAATAATTGCTACTAAAAGCTTCAATGAAGTGTGGGTATATCAGCTGGAGATGTTCTACTTGGAGATATACTTTCTAGTTAGAATCAGATATCGATAAATAAATTTTTGATACCATATCTTTTTCTTTTTTTTTTATTTATAAAATCATGTTGGAAATTATGTTATTTTATTATATTATTTTAGTGATTAATAGTTACAAATAACTCCAAATGTACAACCTAAAGATAACATAGTGTTGTCCTAGACTTTCTTAGTGCCAAACACTAACGCCTAGATATTCTAAGCAACCATGCAAAGCTAATCGGGAAAATTATCACTATTTAGTTTTATAGATTTTGGGGTGGGTTTTCTGTTCTTTGTTTGATTCTTTATTTTGAGTAACAAATCATGAATGAATCCTTCACATGATAGGTTTTCCTATCTTGCTTAATGAGATATGTTCTTTAACTTTTATTTTAATTAGAGTTGGAATATATGGGGTTGAATGGATCTTGTGTTTGTTGCTTATAAGTTTTTTTTTCCATTTTTTTATGTAGTTGAAATTAGATCATGAAAGAAAAGTTTTAGAAACATCTAACAATAAATTGAAATCCTTATATTGGTTTTTCTTTATTTGGACACTTCGTTTATTTGGACACTTCGTGACAATCTCTAGATAATGGAGGATTCATTATGTCATGGGAAATTGGATGTATGATTTGCAAATTTTGATAAAACTAGGTGAATTGATAAGAAAACTATTCGAAGATCGAGACTATCTTTAATTATACATATTCGTAGCTATAGCTATTCTCCCCGAAGGACTAATCACCTATCCCTTCACACCACCGCCATAACTAAGGTTCTGTGCTTATAAATTGTAAGTCATCTCCATAAGAGGGGCATCTCCCTACACACCATCGACAAAGCTATCTCTCTCATAGTTGTCCAACCTCTCTTAGAGCTTACCATTGCTCTCTCTCTCATCTTACTTTATCAATAAAAGTCTCTGGCTACCGTTGTCGTCTTTAGAAGTGGAGTAGATCACCTTGACCAAACTTATGTGTGTTGACCTAACTTTAACCTTCTGTTGTTAATTGCTTTATTTATTACTTCATTAATTGCTTTATTGATTACTTCATTAATTACTTAGAATCGTACACTCGACTGTTGATTGTGCATAAATCCACTGTTGTGCATCATCAATAGGTACTTAAAAGGTAGGGTGGGAATTAAGGAAAAGACAATTTTCTTGGAAGAAAAATGCAGAGAAATTGGTTTCAACTATGTTTGGTAGACTTATTAGTCGTATGGATTTTTGGAACTCAAATGTCCATTCTCCAACCAAACATTTTTTTTCTCCGACAAGAACCAAACTTTGGAAAGTTCATTATAAGGAAGCTAGGTGGGAGGATAGTTTTTCAAAAAAAGGGAATTACTGCATAAATTTAAAAAGTAGATTTAAAAATTAAACTTGATAATCACAATTATTGAATAGGTAGTAAGTCTTAATAAATACTAGAACTCACAATGAAATCAATGATTGCAATTATCAAGTCTACTTTTTAAGTTCATGTAACATTGCTCTTACAAAAATGACTTTTCGTGGGATTTCTAAGAATTTTCTTCCTCAATTTTTTTTTTTTTTTTGGTAAAATACATTTTTACTCTTCAAACTATATGCTTTGCGTTAGTTTATTCTCCAATCTTTTAATTGTATGCATTTGGTCCATCAACTTCTCAATTGTGTCACTTTGGTCTAATCAACAATAACCGATTGAATTTGGTCTAATCAACAATAACCGATTGAATTGACTAACAGAGATATTCAACAGTTCAAGTGACCACATTTGTTGGGTGACTTTGGCTCCTTAAATTTGTAACTTATATCATTTTGGTCTTTCAAGTTTAAAGTTTGTGTCACTTCAGTTCCTAAAGTTTTCAAAAAATGCACGTCAAGTGTGATCACGTAAGATGCACATGACGATCTCCATTAGTAATTCCAACTGTCATTTTTTATTAGACTAAAGTGACATAAATTGAGAAGTTGAAGGATCAAATTCACACAATTAAAAGATTTAGGGCCTAACTAACACAAAGTGCATAATTTGGGACCAAAAATCTATTTTACTCTTTTTTTTTTTTTGCAATTACTTTTTGTGGGTATTCTATGCATATAACTCTCAAACTATGGCATTTTTGTAAATTAAATTTTAAAATTTTTTATGTTAATTGACCTTTTAAAGTATCTAATTATGTCAATTGAGTCTTTTTGTCTGCCTCCATTAGATTTTCTAACCGAAAGTGGTGAAGTGTGCCATGTGACACAAATAAGTAAAAATATGGCCCTCAAACTACGATTCTCATGCCAATTGAGCTCCTGAACTTTTTTTTTTGCCAATTAAGCCTTTGAAACTCTCTAATTATATTAATTTAGCCCTTATGTTTTTTTGTATCATATGGTCACGTCAGTGACACACTCTAATAGAGGCAGACAGAAGAGTTCAATTGACATAAAAAAATTAAAAACTTAATTGCCATAACCATCATAATTTGAAAGTCATGTATCTCTACAACGTGGAAAGAGGTTTCCAATCAAGAAGGTGCTACGAAATTTCCATCTAAACCTTGAAGTTTCTAAGAAGTGGAGATTTAAGAGACATAGGGGTGGCTAGGGCCTTTCACACTGGCTACGTGTGAAATTAAAAGCCACAAGTAATGTCATGGGGATTTTGGAGAAGACGACTTTTTTAGAACTTATTGGTCCCTACATTTTTAGTCCTTGTCAGAACCAAGTTGCTAAGAAAAATTCATCCAAACACGAAGTCCTTAAGAAATGGAGATTAAGAAACATGTGGATTTTAGGACTTATCACATCACACCGTGTTATTTTTCGGTGTCATATTGAATTAAGAATTAATATTATATATTTTTTATCAATGTAGTTCTTATTGTATCAATTTTGTTAATTTAATCGCTAAAGTAATTAATTTCTGTCACTTTGATTTCTACATAGATGAAATGTTAAATTTTTTTAACAAAAGTGACCACATATCATTTTTTTAAATTAATCACGTGCTTGACAAGTGTGTGTGTGTGTGTGTGTGTTTATTTATATAATAAAATACAATACAATTTAAATTTCAAAAAATAAACAATGATTTTTTTTCTTTTCGCGGTTGATGTCCCTTTAAATTTATTTTAAAGTTAATTCGATAGCTAATATTAACACCCCAAATTAATAGAGAAAATAGACCCCTAAGGGTATGTTTGGGCTACTAACGGGTCTTTGATCCAATAGTAATCTTTACCTTGTGAAGACTTTGTCTTCTTGAGGTCAAGGGTTCAAGTCTATTTCCCTTCTCCCCCTCCCCCCCCCCCCAAAAAAAAAAGAGTATATTTGGGATAACTTTTTAAAAGTACTTCTAAAACTTCTCACATTTCATAAGTACTTTAAAAAAAAAAGTAGTGTTTAATTTAAACTCGTCTGTATTTTAATTATTGAACTCAAGTTGCACTTTATTAGGTATAAAAGTTAGGGAAAATCATTATTAGAGAGGGTTGAAATAATATATATATATATATATAAAGAGAGAGAGAGAGAGAGAGAAAAGAAGAAGAAGAAGAAGAAGAAGAGCTCATCACACAGTAAGATGAGCAAAGCCAAATGTTTATTTCATCATATGACATATTAAATAGTTATCCAAGCCATCTTTGTGTCATTCATGGAAAAACATCCATTTTCCATGACATGTTGCCTCTTATTCAACCAAAGAAAGATAAGCACAAGACCTTTTTTTTTTTTAGTTTACTAATAATGAGTAAAATAGCTTCTTATTTTGGATGGCTTGAAATTTCTCCTGTGAACCTTCAAACCCTGTAAACAGAAGAAAAACAACGTATTTTGTTAGGGCACACTTAACTACTTGGAAATAATGCATATATAGGTGAATAATATTAATTTACAAGAATGCATCCAGTTGGTCGCTTGACTAGGGGTGCAAACGAAGCGAGTTTTTCATGAATAATTCTTCATAACAGTTCTGAATCGTCTCAAATAATTGTTTTTTGTCAATTTATCAAAAGAATCGAGCATGTACTCAATTTTAAAGCGTACATAGTAAATTAGTTGAATCTGAACAATGAAATCTTCATCTCGTTAGCCTTGTGAACATGCATGTTTATTATATTTTGTGCATGTTATAACTTAATATATAATTATGTGTAAACAAGTACAGCTTCATCTTATACACAAGTCTAAACTCGAGTACACACTAAAAATTAATGAGCTTGGCTTCACTAGCGGAGGCACATTAGGCCTAGAAGCCTTTTCCCACCTTCAAATTCCTGTCTATATTTTTTAAATTTATTTGTGCTCACCCTAAACACTCTATCGGTTGTAAATTCAGACGTTTTTAATTCGAACATTGACAACTCCTTAAGGTTAGGCCATGAGGGATTTATCCCTCGTAAATTCCTTAATCTCGACATGAATGACATGCCTTTGACTGAACCAAAGATGAGATTAATCAAGGTGTGTGTAAATTGCATCTAGACACCTCTGATCGTTGGAAAAAAACAAATAGTCTACCGAACAATTTGATGCCCGGATCCATTCAATTTATTTACACTCACTCTGATCTCACCACTGAAAATTAAAAAAAATGCGAGAAAAAAAGAGTTAAAAAAGAGTTTATGTGATGTATTACTGAGTGAAGTCGATGTTGATTCTCCCAGCATCAGGATTAGCAATGGCAGAGAAGGCTTCAAGAGAGAGATCGAGGCCGTTCGATGGGCAGCCGGGACAGAGATCGACGACCGTCACAGTCACGCTACCACCCTTACATGCCCCTGCAGGTCCTGTGCACGAAACGCTGAACCTTGTTCCACATATTGCTCCATTGTTATATAGGTCCGGACTTGCTGCAGCAATCATCGTGCCTTGGTCTTGGTACCCATAGCATGCTGAGGCTGCAAACAAAACAATATAGTTTACAGTAAGGTTAGTAAGGTTGGTTTTAAAACCTATCATAACTTGTGTTTTTTGGATGGCAATATTGAATTCCTCATTTGGAAAAGACTACTTATTATATATATCCAAAAATTTGATATTAGTACGATTTAATCAAGTCAAATTATGACTCAGTTATGTCAAAATTACGACTAAAGAAATCCGAATCACCTCCATTGAATCGTAATATCCCATTTGAGTTATAACTTGCCGTGATTGAATTGTATCTTCAGTCCAGTAATAAAAATATAATTTGCCACTATAGGCTTTTCCTCATTTTCTGACTATACATAAAATATTTTGCTACTACAGTTTACATACTACATCATTCCATTCCAATATTATAACTGCAACCATGACACAAACCACACCCACATATAAATGTAGGCTGAAATTCAAAGGGTGATCTATAGCCCAAAACAGTTGCACAATGATAATCTTGCAGCTCAAAATTTGAACTCGAATCCTACCCATACAATTCTAATTGTGTTCAAGTCGGATAGAAGTTCATCAATTGAATGTCGACCCTAATTCAGATGATTCAAATTCTATGCAATCCAGAAAGAGGGAGAGAATAAGTATACTTACGGACATATACTGTGTAGTATGTGGCAATCCCAGGAACGGCGGATGCAGCAGAAATTAGTGTTGTGACCATAAACGCCACAATGATAAGACGTGAAATTGCCATTTTCCTTTGATCTATTTGTGGGACAAAATCTTAAGCTAGCTCTCTACCTTACTACACTTGCACAAGTACACAGTGTGCTATGAATAAAATTTGATAGCCGAATGGTCCTATTTATAGAACCAGATTGTGTTCTTTGGTAACCAAGCAGTCTTTACACGTTTTCTTGGTCTTTTTTTCTTTTGGTAAATGTTTTCAACTCTATAGGAATAAATTATCGCTAGAAGGGACTAGTAGTTGTCTATGGTTTCGTAATCATCTCAAATAAATGTTAGTTATCTTCTGGAGTCTGGTATCCGAAAAAGACTCGTTACCTGGACAAGGATGAGGTTAAGGTACCAACAAAAAAAAAATTATAATCTTTTCTTTGGTCTGGTCAAAAGCAGGTTATCCACACCAAAATTAGGGTATTCATGAAGAATAAATCATTCATTATCTGGCTCCAAGGAATTGCTAAGATTCAAACTCAGGACGTCTAAATTTACAATTCGTCTTTATTACCACTTGAACTATCTTTTCGGACTAATGATATTAATTCTAAATGTGACAAATTGAGCCAATTGGTCCACATGATGTACCCCCCAAAGAGTTTCGGTTAGAAGCCACCACCCAAAGCCGTGCCAAACTTTGCTTGAAATCATGCATAGAACAAGGGCACATTTGATGCTACATATAGTCAATATAGGATAACAGAATTCACCAATTTTCCACATATATTATAGTAACTTGACTCGAATTTACACGTAAATTTCGAAGATGAATTTTCATTAGGAGAAGCAATCAAATTTGTCAGGTTGGTACGGTAATGGGTATTTCATGTGTGAAAATTTAGATTCCAACCATATATGTGGGGGCATGTATCATTGACCTTCTTCTATATATCTATACGGGTGCCGAACCAAAAAATCGTGTCAGGATGGACACAAATATTTTAACAAACTAAATATACATATATTTTTTACAATCGATAGAAATAAGATAATAATTTATTTAATTACGTCATATTTAATACTTAAAAATACATTAAATCCAATAGACCAAAATTTAATAAGCCTAGTATATACAAACAACAACAATAAAAAAAACTAATTATATCTTTTTACATAATATAAGTTAATTAAAATCATTTATAATTGACTCCGGTAAATTTTCATCATTGGAAATCATTGTATAACAACTTTATTATTTTTTATATACACAATCATGTTATCACTTCAGTATTTATCACCTATTCGATTATACAGTTCAATGCGTAATCTATAATGTCTACCATAATTAATAAAATAAATGTCAAAATTATAAGTAAAGTAGTTAATATGTATGTCATGTCTTTTCTAATATTAGAAAATATAAAATGATTCTAGTATATTTAAAATTTATCTAGATAGGTATCTACCATGTCCAAAATGTGTCAAAAATTAAGTGTACACTAATTGATATGCCAAAAAAATAGCGTGAAAATATTAAAAAAATATTTAAAATACATATAGGTAATATTAAGAAAAAAAATTTGAAGATGTAATCAACCAGGTTCTGTATTTACTTTGAGTGTTTGATTTAAGTGGTGGTGGGCCTAAATTTTTTTTTTAAGTGATTATTTAAACACAACACTACCCTTCAGAACACCAATTAACAATTCCATTAATATTAGGAATTATGTCATTTGTACTCCATTGATAGTAAAAATGTGGGGGTGATTAGACATAATAGCACAATTATGTATTAAACTCAACAGATGCAATATATGCAATCTAATAAGGCTTATCTATTAGTTGATGATTATTTTAGTTAATGTTTTTGCTGGCATCATACAATTTGAGGTTGTTAATTATTGCATACGTACGTTGTATGGGAACTACTTTGAGCTATAATTTTTATTATTTATTTATTTTTATAATTTTTGAATATTGTGTTTACATTGATCATTCACGTGTGCATATATATATATATATATATATATATATATATATATATATATATATATATATATATATATATATATTTAATATTAGAGTTAAAATATTGAATTCTCAATTTATAAAAGTACAATAAAGATCAAAATTGATTTCATTTTTATCTATTCAGTTCAATTTTTTCCCACTAAAAAATATCATCTTCTCTGCACAACCCAATCAACACGCTCCTCAATGGCAGACAACCACACTAATTCAAAAATATATATTTATCTCTTATTTTTTTTCTGTTCACTTTAATTTTAAATTACATAATTAGAGAAAATAAAATTTTTATTTAAAATATAAAATATTGTACAATCAATGCTCAATTTTTTTATATTACAGTATTATAGTGTGACTTCAGGCATGTATTATTGTCAATTACTAATATATCTTGTGTAACTAATAAAAATCACTAATGATGATTTTTCAAATTACATGTCTCCCATAAATTTCGGCTTTTGATTCTATGGCCAAATATAAAGTTGATGCAGTAATAAATATCTTATTTTTGGGTAATAAAAATAACCATACAGGTGAGGCACTTGAGCAATTAACTTTTGATTATTAATTTGTTAATAGATATAGATACTTATGAAAGATTGCAAGAGTCCAAAATATTTGGAAGTTATAGAGTTAGAAGAAGGGCTAGAATTTGTATTCTAATTTTGATATTTAAGGAATATGAAAGTTAACAAAATAATTAAGAAGTTTAAGAAAAACAGTAAGATCAAAACACACATTATGGGTGTAAGTTGATTAATTAAACCAAGATTTTCTTAATCTGCTACATAGTATTAGTAGTAATAATAATAATAATAATAATAAATATTTAATTTGATTACTTGGATCATAAAGATCATATGCTTGTTGAAGAAATCCGAATAACGATGAAATAAAAATCTGGATGGGTGTAAGTTTTTTGTTTCTGTCAAAGTTAGTTCTAGAAGGGCCAGCTTATTGAATGAGTTTTTGCTTGTTTTTGTTGCAAACTTGTATTGCGTTGGATTATATTGAATATGAAATATTGCTAGAGAAAAAGCACAATATATGTGGCCTTCGTGTAGCCTTGTAGATTGCAGAATTTTGGGTTTGGTTTCTTAAAATGTTTATTTGTTCACTCGACCCGAGAATATGTATGTAAAAGGAGACTATTTTTAGTATCCTCAATTGAATCAATGATCAAATTACGTACCTTTTCAATTTTATTTCATTTGTGTCACGATTTTTAGTTTATCTTTTAATCTAGAGTTATTTACGGGGAAAATTAAACCTATATTTTAATGTAAAAATGTATTTAAAAAATATGCTTTTAACTAATAAAAAATATCGGAAGCATGTTTTGAATACATTTTTACATTGGAAAAGGGTGGATGAAATCAATCTTTCCCGTGAACAATGACAGATTAAAAAATAAGATGGAAATCACTATACATAAAAAAAAATTATATATATTATAAAAAACTTCAGTTGAAAACTCATCCTAAATCTTCCTAATCATTTGACTATCCTAGTAAAGTTTTTTGAAGAGATAGGTGGGAAACTCAATTCTTATTTTTTCAAAGAAATTTCACAAAAAGAGTCAATGTGACGATGCAAGAGGAAGACCGTTACCAACTTGACACACAATTGAGCTTCAAATCTGAATCAGTACCTATTGGTCATGGCTCAGAAAATGAATCAAAAAAAAATATGAATGTATATTTAAGAGAAGATGTGGATACATTGTAGATAGCTCGGGGAGAAACTTTTGAATTCTTCATCGACTAATTTGAGAACAGTGAATAGACCTCTCCCTTTGCAACGTTAATCTTAAAAAATTCAGAGATTTTTTTGAAGACCAATTGAAAATAAGAGATCAAATATAAAAAATAGGAAATACTTTGAAAACAATAATAGTAACAATAACACTTTGAAGGGCCAAGTGCGAGTGACCTTGAATGACGCCTTCCCACCACCACCGCTCTCCGTTGAGTTGTACGCTAATCCTTTCTGTTGTGTAGCAATAAGAATGCATCATTAACTATATCATGAACAAGAAGATGAGTGTTTTTCTAAGAATGCACCTTTGTGTCTTATTTACTATAGTAAGTGTATATTTAATGCATATACTGACCACATTTAAATATTGTCGATTGAAGTTAAGAATACATTTAGTGATAGAATACTAAAAGACATATAAGGAGTGCAGTTAAGCAAGGGAATTGCAATGGTTAGCAAAAGTGAAAAATGGAAAATGACATAACAAAATAGCAAATATGACTTTATCAAATTGTTTAAGGGTATATTAGAAAAATAAAAGTTTTTCACTCCAAGTGCTTTTTATTAGTAGTATAGATATTTGAGTGGCAGATAACCTACCCGAGTTCCTTCATTATGGAAAATATATTTTGGTTTTACGTAAATAATTGTCATTTTGGTTGTTACAACTCTTCATCTCTTTAGTTAATGTTAGTCATTTCAACTCTTTAAATTCTTTTCCCAAATTCAGTAACTTTGCATATAGTTTAAAAACTGGCTCCTTATTCTTCCAGTCTCTACTTCAACTTTATCACATCAATGTCGGATTTACCACGGACGTCGTGCGGGCATAATGCAGTGTGGGTCATTGTGGATAGACTCACCAAGTCCGCTCACTTTTTGGGTATGAAGACCACGGATACATTCGAGACTTTTAGCCAGCTGTATATCCGTGAGATAGTGAGGTTACACGGCGTTCCGCTCTCGATTGTGTCGGATCGTGACTCTAGGTTTGTGGTGAGATTCTGGCAGAGTCTACAAAAAGCGATGGGGACGGAGTTACACTTCAGTACGGCTTTTCATCCCCGAATGAATGGTCAATCCGAGAGGGTGATACAGATTGTAGAGAATATGTTACGCGCTTGCGCGTTGGACTTCAAGGGAAGTTGGAGCAACCACGTACCGTTGGTAGAGTTTGCTTACAAGAACAGCTATCAGGAAAGTATTGGGATGGCACCGTATGAAGCATTGTATGGAAGACCATGCCGATCACCGACGTGTTGGTTAGAAGCCAGCGAGAGTAGTTTGTTTGGACTGGGCATTGTTCGAGAAACTACGGAGAAGATTCAACTCATCTGAGAGAGGCTACGAACAGCGCAAAGTAGACAGAAGAGCTATGCGGACCACAGACGAAGACCCTTAGAATTCAAGGTGGGAGACTATGTATTTCTCAAGGTGTCACCCAAGAAGAGCGTGTTTCGATTCGGCAAGAAGAGGAAGTTAACGCCAAGATATATCGGACCGTTTGAGGTAATCAAAGCGGTAGGCAAGGCGGCATATCAACTTCGACTACCAGCCCAGCTATCCGGAGTACATTATGTGTTCCACGTGTCCATGTTGAGAAGGTGTCACTCAGATGCAACTCTAGTTGTGAACTTGAAGGAGACTGAAATTCAAGACGGAGCAACCTACGAAGAACAACCGGTAAAAATTCTCGACGCCCAGGAAAAAGTGTTTCACAACAAAGTTATCAGATTGGTGAAGGTTTGGTGGCAACACCATGGAGTGGAGGAAACTACATGGGAACCGGAGCAAGAATTGCGGGAGAAATATCCGTATTTGTTCGCTACTTAAAGTAAGTTTCGAGGACGAAACTTTCTTTAAGGGGGGTAGATTGTAACACCCCACATTTTCTTTTATATATGTATATAGATATATAGTAAATAATTGTGGCAAAAATATGGATATGTGTAGTGATGTGTATTTGAATTTGGTAGATTTAAAAAGTAGAGATTTAAAATGTTAGTGGAAATAATAGTTGAAATTTGGTTTTAATAAGTGAAAATATAAAATTTTAGGTCCTATAACTTGTATTAAATAGGTTTGGTGTAGAAATATGTATTGGAGAGGTTTGGGATGGATTTGGTTGGCTTAAGAATGGATTGGAAATGGAAAAGGGATGAAACAGGACGTGAACAGTGCACTGGCTGCAACTTCAAGCGCGATTTCGACCTTGATGCAGTCCATATCCCTTAAAACTCAAAACATGAAAGTTGTAGAGCTCTTTCTTATAATTTCATATCATCTTGAATCATCTCAATCGAAACTCGAATGAGAGAGTTATGCCCAAATAATGAAGTGATGTCAAAACAGTTCAATTAGCTTGAATAGTGCACTGGCGGCAACTTCAAGCCCGATTTAGACCTCGATGCAGCCAATATCTCTCAAAACTCAAAACATGAAAGTTTTATAGCTCTTTCTTATCATTCCATATCATCTTGAATCATCTCCATCGGAGCTCGGATGAGAGAGTTATGCCCAGATAACGAAGCGATGTCAAAACAGTCCAATTAGCTTCGTTTTGCATTTAACGTCTCCATTTGTATCCTAAATCAAAATATAAGAATAATGAGTACATTTAGGCTTCAAATAAGTATAAAAGGCTTTAATAAGCACCCTTTATCACATTTTATTTGCAAACAACGCAAAACTTCATTAATAGTTAGTTCGGATGGGTAAAATAGAAACTTTAGTGTTTTGGGTGTATGTTGACTTTGATTTTGAGATAAATCATAAAAATAAATGTTTTTAGGTTAAAATAACATTAAAAATGAATCCATAACGTCGAAAAATCTTAGGTTCTTAGTGGCAAAATCGTAATTTTAGAGAAAATCAAAACAGGCTGTGAACAGTGAATTTCGGGATTGAGGTGTTTTAAACCTCATTTTCATCCCATTTGTCCTCATTTCTTTCACTCCACTCTCACCCCACACCTCTTGGAACCCTAGAGAGTATTAGAGAGGAAGAAAGGAAGGGAAAAACAAGAGATTTAAAGGTAAATTCAATATCAAAGCTCGAGTTCTTCCTACAAACTAAGGATTCAAGGTAGGGTTTTCTCTCATTCACTTACATTGAGGCTAGGGTATTTATATATGTATGTTTTGGCTATCAATGGTATATATATATGCTATGGCATCATCCTCTCTTAAACTTTTTGCAAAGATTACATGTTTTGAACAAAGTAGAGTTTAATACCCATAAAATCTCTTTTCTAGTTTTAAAACTCTAATTTTTGGAGAGTGATGTATTTCTTTCCTAAATGTTTTCTTTATTATAGATTTCAAAACCTTAGTGCTTTGTGTTGGGCAGAAAAATAATGTTATTGTGATCTCATGTATTTTCTTAGTTGGTTGTGAAATTGTTACATGATATATTTTGGGGATTTTGGATAGATACTTGTAAATTGAGATAAATGTTGGAATTGTATACTTGGTTGGGTTGTTTGTAATGCACATGAGTGAGAGGTTCCTTGTAAGGATGCTCACCCCTTTCCAAGAGGTTCCCGATAAAGATGTTTGAAAAACAATGTAGTGATTGGTGAGAAATTCCATGTAAGGATGCTCATCCATTCTCAAGAGGTTCCCGGTAAGGATGCTTGAGAATCAAAGGTGACCTAAAGGGGGTGGAGGTTATCACAAAGTATGCCACCTATCGAAAGAATTATTGGAAATTGGTTATGACAATTAATGGTTATTATTTGTATGTGGTGCTCGTTTATTCATTTAAGTAATGTTTTAAATAAACTTGAGATCTTTTTTAAATGTCACTACTTTATTTCAAATTATGTATCTATGTTATGTTAAAATTGAGACCGACTGTTTTAAATGCTTTTCTAAACCTTGTATGGGTTTGGAAGAATTTTTCTACAGAGCTTCGTGCTCATCTCATATCACTAATATTTTTCAGATTACCCGCCTGAGAAGGAGGACGTAAGGGTCGAGGAGCCCGCTACTTGGGAGACTCCACTGGACAGGAGTGTGGATCCCAAGGTGGACGCATAGAACAATCTCCTTTCCTTTTGTACTAGACTAGGACATTCTTTTTAAACATTGTGTAGTCTAGCTTCTTTTGTTTATTCCGCTGCGCTTCTTTAATTAATTTTTGAGATGTAATAGCCATGATTTGGGCTTATTCTTTTGGATAATGTTGTAAATATTCGTGGATAACAAATGAAGTCTTGTTTTTTAAAGGATTATATTAGTACTCTCATTATATGAATGATTTTAAAATATAATGCCGTCCAAAGTGTGTTTTGGGGTGTTACAGTTACATTCGAACAAACTTAAGTCCCAATATCTCAGTTTCTGTCAAAAACTAAGATTCTGAAAAGTACTGGGAACGAAGCACGTTTGAACGTATGGTCACATTCGAACGTCGCCTCTCTCCTTTTATTTCTTCTTCTTCTTCTTATATATATATATATATATATATACACAAAATTATAACTTGAAATTCTCATTATGTAGGACTCCTCTTTAAGAGGATTCCTTGAGACCTTAGTGGAGAATAAAGTTCTTCCTCTATTTATAGATGAAGATGAAATCCATAAAAACCTCTAAGAACTAATGTGGGATTCATGTCTTTGTCCTCCAACTCATATACTCCAAATGTTTTGGAGGGAAGTGAAAATTTTCACTTTCCCACCAATCTCAATATAGAAAGTACTATTGTACTTTATGTATACTATATATATATATATGCTCTTATATATACATGTATTAATGTTTCTATCAATTCATGCAAATGATGTTTTACTAATTGATATATCATTATTAGTAAATAACTATATATATATAACACCGAGGGGATCCTTTCCCTCCTTTGTCCCATGTTCCCTCTCCTGCGCAACCTCGTGGAGTCTTTCGCACTCTTGACTTTGTCACTCCAATTCAAGTTCAACACTCACCAACTCAAGTCTAAGCCCAAGATCCTCCTCCGACTGAATAGGAGCACGAGAGAGAGAATATCAGGATACGCACGGGGATTTAATCTTACCATAATTATACTTATCAAAATAGTATAAGCCCTCTCCCTCACGTCACCGCCTCATCGCCTTACTAAAGGTATATAATGTAAGTCTTCTCCACACAAAGGGCAGGGCCTTGAGACCTCTACACCCATCACTTCTCTCTCTCTCTCTCTTTCTTAAAAGCATTGTAATACTCCCAGAGTTACTCTCCCAATGACATTATGCATCAATAAAGATCTCTGGCCACTGCTGCCGTTCTCAAAAGTGGAATAAGTCACCTGGACCGAACCACTATAAATTTTGGTGTTGATTCTCTTATTTACTGTTTTGTCATTAATTGTCTATTTACTGTTCATTAATTGTGTCTCTTAATATACTCGACTGTTGATTTTGCACAATACCAATTTATGCATTATCAGCTTTAATGTAGCTTAGAAAAGTCTTAAGCTTTTAAGGAATGGATTAGAAAATTTAGGCATGGAGTAATCTAATGTTCCAACCAACTTGATCAAAGTCTTTGGGCACAAACTAAGCCAGCCTAACATACTATGAATTGGATGGACCTAGGACTTAAATCGAGTTTTATTACTGTAGCTTAACTACCTGTAATGGTGAAGTCAGGAATTTTATTCAGAGTGGATACCTTAATTATAAACTTAATTTGTTTTATTTTACATGATAATAGTAATATAACACATTTAAATTTATTATATTATACTTGATGCTCAAATATTTATTAGATACAAAATGATTCGATATCAATATACATAGCATATACAAAAAAAAAATAATTTAAAGAGGCTAATTATAATTATTTACAATTTATTTCAATGCGTTTTCATACTTTAAAGATGTTGTATGATAACTTCATTATACATACTATGGAGAATATCTTTCGCCGCAAGGCAAGCAGTGACATGGGTTAATGATAAGCAATGGTCTTATGTGTTCATAGAAGGAGACTAACATAACGTTGTTCACTGTATCATGCTTTCCCATCTCAAACCTCACTGGTCTGTGGGTTCGATCATACAAGATATTAAGGGCATTCTTCATCAACATCCAGAGGGGGAATTTGGTCATACACGCAAGACTGCAAATGGTGCAGCACATGAACTAGCAAGATGGGGCCTTGCTATGGGCTATACTGGTACATTGCAATCTGACCAACTGTCAATCTCAACAAAGAATCAAGTAGAGTTGGATGCATACCCCATAGAGTAGCTAAGAATTACTGTTTTTAATTTACCGTCTTTAATTTACTGTATTGCTCTCTCATATCTCAATTTTGAATATCAAAATATATATATATATATACAGGAAATAATTTTTAAAAAAATATTCATGGTTGCCCCGTGTCCCCCTGACCCCCTAGTAGCTCCGCCACTACTGCACTTGGGTGTACTTTTGTGAATCAAACACTAAGATAAATAGAATGGTAGTAGAAACTTTGAAATATTGTTGAAAGATTAATCACATGGAGATTGAATTTTGTATGTATGGACTTTTGTGTCAATTTTAATTTGGAATATGTTTAAACTTGAGAAGGATAGTTAGGTAAATTTTTAAATATTTTTAAGTCAAAATAATGATACTATTGAATCCAATAAATCAAAAAATCTTAAGTGCGTTGAAATAGGATGTATTAAAAATTTGGAAGTATTCGAACTAAAACTTCTACTTATTCTTGAAGTAATCTAATGTTCCAACCTACTTGATCAAAGTCTTTGGGCTTAAAAGAGGGCCAATTAGAATGGGCAAAAACTAGGCCAGCCTAACAAAATCGATGACAGTATACATACTATGAGTTAGATCGACCTTGGATTTAAACTGAGTTTTATTACTATAACTTGATTATTTGTATTTGGGTGTATTATAGGGAATCAAGCACTAAGATAAATAAAATGATGGTAAAAACTTTGAAGTATTATTAAAAGATTGATCATGTATTGACTTTCGTGTTAAATTTAGTTTCATTAAACTTGAGAAGAGTAGTTAAGTAAGTTTTTAAGTTTTTTTAGGTCAAAATAATATTACCATTGAATCTGGAAGGCCAAAAAATCTTAAAAGATATGATTGAAAAGATATGTATTATAAAGTTTGAAAGTAATGAATTGAACTGGATTATAATATCTCATTTCTAGGTGATATCCAAATTGACTTAATAATACAACTAAAGTGTATTATTTATACACATATTTCATACATATAAGAAATAAGTCTACATATGATACAAAATATTTTTAGCAACCAAATTAATATAAAGTTAGACTAAAAAATTCTAATCTATTATGATTTTATAATTTCCCTCCTAACACTGCAACTAAACGACCATTAAAAAAGTCTAACCTTCAAGCTTATATATTACTTTACACACGTGTCACTAGGCAATGTGATATCACAATCAACCTTCTTTAGGCCCTATCCACTCATTTCATATCAATCCCAACTCTAGTTTGTGTGAAATTTCGGAGGATTACTTTAGCCAAACCTGATGTTTCTTGTGTCGACCTTGTTGAGAAACCCAACAAAACTTGGGCCTGACCCGGACTGATTCCTGGAGTAATCCCATAAACACAAAGTAGTGCTGATACGACAAAGGTCTGGCAAAATTAATACATTCCGATTGTTTTGCGGGTTTAATTTTAATCTTAATTTGTTCGGGTGATAAACGGTAGACACGTCTAACTTACGTGATAAACAAGTTGTGTTTTAGTTGAGTATCTTAACCCACTTATCATCTTATTATCCGTTTAATAAATTGATATATCACACACACGAATATCGATTTGATTATCAACGTTTAATAAATATAAATGACTAAATGAGTTGTAAAATTAAGATTTTTAATTATGAATTTTTTTTTATATGATTAGTGGGTAATACAAGTCGTATAACTCACATATCTTGAGTTCATATCTTAGTAATTTTTTAGGGTCAGATCATAAGGGATAAATTCTCATGAATGCTCTAATTTCGACGTGAATAATTTATCTTTAATTGGACCGCATAGAGGATTAGTCGATATACACGTAAGCTGGTTCCGAATAGTACCACTGACCGCTAAACAAAAAAATTAAAAATATGATTTGTATTTTGCAACTTGTTTAATAAACAAATTATATGCGAATTAGACGATTTTTAATACGAAACCGTTAAGATTTAGGGAGAATTATACTTAGACTCCCTGAGATTTGTTATTTAATCACTCAGATCCACTGACATTAAAATATTACCCATAAACCCCCTGTGGTTTGTACGCATGTAACACTTAAACCTCCTAATGTAAATATATTATTTAATAAATTATACTTAGACCCCCTAAAGTTTGTAAGTATATAATATTTAGACCTCTTAAGTTTAAAATATTATACTTATACAAAAAATACTTCAATCAAAGATAAAATATTAAATATTTTAAATTTTACAACTAAAATTTATATCATATTATATCATTTATTGAAATAAAATTTAAAATAAAAAATTAATTTTTTCTTAAAAAATCATAATTAATTTATAATTATATTGTCTATTGAAATTTAATTTGGTCGTTTAAACAACCAAATAAGATATCAAACTACCTCAATTAAAGCTAAAAGATATTGTGTCTATTACAGTTTGACCGTTTGTTGAATTTTTTAGTTTTATTCTAATAGATATTATAATTATATACTAACTATGATTTTTTTAAAAAAATTAGACTTTTATTTTTGATTTTATTTCAATAAATGAAAAATAAAACATGAATTTTAGATGTAAAATTTATGTTATATTATGAATGACTTAGACCTCTTGTTTGATTTTTTTGGTTTTATTCCAATAGATAGTATAATTATATACTAGTTACGATTTTTTAAGAAAAAAATAAATTTTTAATTTTAATTTTATTTCAATAAATGATATAATAAAATATGAATTTTTGTTATAAAATTTAAAATATTTTATATTTTATATTTGATTGAAATATTTTTGGTCTAAGTATAATATTTTAAACTTAAGAGATCTAAGTATTATATACTTACAAACTTTAGGAGGGTCTAAATATAATTTATTAAATAATATATTTACATCAGGGGTCTAAGTATTATGGTCGTATAAATTTCAGGAGGTTTGTGTATAATATTTTAAATGTTAGAGAGTCTAAATGATTAAATGATAAATCTCAAAAGGTCTTAATGTAATTCTCCCTAAGATTTAATACGAATTAATTCGCCTGACTCATTTATATTGACAGGCCCCACAAATGAGGGGAAAAAATATTTAATTTAAGGTGTATTATAATTTGTTAGTTTGGTCACATCAAATCCCCACACTTCCATCCTTCAATTTGGTCTTAGATTTTGAGTTTAATGTCACCTTTTTAACAATATTATTGGAACTTAATTTATTAACCTAATTTATTTTAGATTGATTGTGGAGCCCATCAAATATTAAAACTTTGTGTTGATCCAATAATTCTGTTAAAATCATATTATTATATTAATAAATTAAATTTTTTAAGTCCAAATAATTTTCCTCTACGTTTTTATTCTATGAATCGTTAAATTTTCCACTTAAATGATAGGATGACAGATTCTATGTACTTCTGTTACATGACTTCCCGAGATTGCAAAAACTGTGTGCCGTTTAAGGTGGTGGTATATTCTGGTATCAATCTATCTATGACCCCCAAACCAACAAACTTGCAGTCCACAATCTCATCTCTCTCTCTCTCTCTCTCTCTCTCTCTCCGAATTACCTAATCTGTCTCTTCACCTCTGAACTAGCATCCATTTTCCACCCATTCCTGTTCATACTTTTCCTCAAAATCATGCCAACCCACATCAACAGGCACCCCACCACCACCACCCTCTAATTCCAACACCTCAAGCGAAACCAAAGCCAGGAAAAGTTTTCTCTCTACTCCTCAAATCCATCATCATGGCCTTTATCCTCTCCCTCTTCCTCCTCTTCATCGGCTTCGCCGCCCTCGTCTTCATCCACTTTCTCCTCACCACCACAACCCTCTGCCGCCAACGCCAACGCCAACGCCAACGCCAACGCCAGCGCCACTGCACCCCTACCACCCCCACCTCCTCACACTCACCTCAAGACCTCCAAAAGTTTCTTCCCCGTCTCAGCTTCGCCTCATCCGTCCAAACGGCCAGGGATTGTGCTATTTGCTTGGAGGGTTTCAAGGAGGGTGACTGGTGTAGAATTTTACCGGATTGTAACCACTTGTTTCATGAGAGTTGTGTGGACAAGTGGTTGACAAAAGTACCCAATTGCCCTGTTTGTCGGACACAAGTGAGGTTGGATTGGATCAGTGACCAGTGAGGATGATTGTTAGCTGTTGGGGGGCAGTTGGAGAGAGAAGGGCATGTGGTGAATTTTGATTGATTGGAGAAGGACAAGGTGTGAGAAGAACAGGGTTGGAGGTTGCTTTTATAAAGACCGCTTAGGTTAATTTGTAAATTTTGCAGATTATTATTTTTTTTTTTTGGTTCGTTGTGTAAATTATTGTCTTTGTTTAATGACAATTTTCAATTTTCAATTTGGTTGCATGATTCTTTGGGCTTATGCTACTTTGTTGTTATGTGCTAGTTGGAATGATGTGTTTCGAGAATTTATATTGATTTGGAATTAAAACTAATGAGCAATACAAACTGAAAAAGGGACATGGTGATTAGGCTAACACACTCGAAACCTTAGATATTATGGAATGACTTGGAATGAATGTGTGTGAAAAAGGGATACTCAAATTAAGAGTAGAGTCCCATATATATATCCAAAAATAATACAGAGTGACTTAAACATCCTTGTAGTTTAGGTAAAATATAAAAATCATAGTAAGGGTAAAAAAGGGAAAAGAAATCCTAATAAACCTAGACTATCTATACTCCAACACTCCCCCTCAAGCTAGGCGCAAAAATGTCAACTAAGTCAAGCTTGACAACGGAGTCCCGAATAATAGACAGAGTGACAGGTTTGGTAAAAACATCCGCAACTTGATCACTGGTCCCCACAAACGATGGAGTAACAAGACCACTGCTGACCTTCTCCCGAAGAAAGTGAACATCAATCTCTATATGCTTCGTTCTCTCATGTAGTACAGAGTCAGAAGCGAGCTGAATAGCAGATTGATTATCACAATATAATGTGGATGGAGAGGTCACTGAAAAACCCAACTCGTCAAGAATCGATCGTAGCCAGATAATCTCACATGTGCCAAGTGCCAATGCCCGATACTCTGCCTCTGCGGACGAGCGGGAGACAACTGTCTGCTTCTTGCTCTTCCAAGAGATAAGATGAGTCCCTCGAAAAGCACAGAAACCCGTAGTAGATCGACCATCACATGCTCCCCCATAATCTGAATCTGAATAACAGGCTAGAGAACCGGTCTGAGATCCTGATGCATAAAACAACCCAAGTCCAGGACAAGACTTGAGGTACCGAAGAATATGATAAACTGCATCAAGATGAGGCTGACATGGCCTATGCATGAACTGACTAACTCGGCTGACTGCGAATGAAATGTCCGGCCTAGTATTGGCTAAGTAGATAAGTCTACCTACCAATCTTTGATAAACTGTCGGATCTTTCAACTCCTCACCTTCAGCAGTAAGCTTCAGGTTTGGAATCATAGGTGATGATGCCGGTTTGCACCCCAACATCCCAGTGTCTGAAAGAAGATCCAAAACATACTTTCTCTGAGAAAGAACAATACCTCTGCTTCTACGGGCAACCTCAATCCCAAGAAAGTATCGCAGAAATCCAAGATCCTTCACATCGAAGGCCTTCCCAAGGTCTATCTTGACCTGCGCAGTCCCAGAAACATCATCACCAGTAATAATAATATCATCAACATATACCAGAAGGATGACACACTGTCCAGAAGTATTCCGTCGAATAAAGCAGGTATGATCAGAATGACACCTGGTGAACCCCAATCGTATGACTACATCACTGAAGCGAGAGAACCAGGCTCGTGGCGACTGTTTCAGTCCATAAAGAGACTTACGCAGTCGACATACCTTTCCAGCATACTCCCCCTCACCACGAAAGCCCGGTGGTGCATCCATATAAATAATCTCGTCCAGATCACCGTGAAGAAACGCATTCTTCACATCTAATTGATGAAGAGGCCAAGAGTACTCCGCAGCCAGAGAAATAATTAACCGAACAGTAGTCAATTTTGCCACGGGGGCAAATGTAGCACCAAAATCACGACCTGGTACCTGAGTAAAGCCCTTCGCCACAAGTCTAGCCTTGTAACGATCAATAGTACCATCCGCAAGAAACTTCAGGGTGTAAACCCAGCGACAGCCAACAGGCTTCACCCCTGAAGGTAAGGAGACAAGATCCCATGTATGATTACGCTGAAGAGCGTCCATCTCTGTCTGCATGGCAAGAACCCACTGGGGCTCCCGCATAGCTTCCGAAATAGAGCGAGGAACCAGCGTATCTGATAAGGCCATAGTATAAGCTCGAAATGTGGGAGACAGATTACCATAAGAAACATAAGCAGAGATCGGATATAAAATCTTGGCGGTCCAACCATATCGATCAACTGGACGGCGATCACGCCTTGGATAACGACGCCCTAAATCACCATCCTCTACTGATAATATCTTATCAGGTAAAGTAACTGGCTCAGCACCTGTAATCTCATCAGTACTAACAACAGGTGCATCAATATGCTCAACAAACTGAGAAGTATTACCTGCATCGCCTGAGGTAGAGGGGATATCAGCAGGGTGATGAGAGCGAGGACAACGAGCATACACCTGCAAAGGAAGAGAGACTGGTAACTCTGTACTGACAGGGATGAGTGACTCCTTTGGAGGAAAAACGGATGACCCTGTAGGGATAGTGATCAATGACTCTGACTCTTGTGGTAATGGAAAATCAAAGGGAGTATCATCAACTGGAGGGGCAGACAAAGGACTGAAAGGAAAATAAGGAATATGCTCAAGAAAGGTAACATCTAGACTGTGATACATACGACGCCTAATAGGATCATAACATCGATACCCCTTAGATTGATGACAATAGCCCACAAAGATACAACGAATCGCTTTATCATCAAGTTTATGACGAGTAGGAGACCGATCCTGAACAAAACATGTGCATCCAAAAACACGAGGGGGGACCGGAAAAAGTGTCCGCTCAGGAAATAAGACCTGTAAGGGAGCCTTATGCTGAAGAACACGACTCGGCGTACGATTGCACAGAAAGGTAGAAGTCAAAACAGCAAAATGCCAATAAGATTTTGGTACCCTCATGCCTCTAAGCAGACAACGTACCATCCCTATCAAACTCCTATTTTTCCTCTCAGCAACACCATTTTGCTCAGGAGTATATGGACAAGTGAGTTGCTGAAGGATACCCTGAGAAGAAAGGTGAGACACTAAAGCATCAGACACATATTCTTTGGCATTATCCGAACGAAGAGCACGAACAATGACATCGAATTGTGTCTTAATCATCTGTAAAAACTGAGTGATTATAGGGAGCACATCAGACTTCCTATGCAAAAGGTAGACCCAAGTACAACGGGTATGATCATCTATAAATGTCACATAATATCTGGCACCTGACAGAGCAGTAACGGGAGAGGGTCCCCAAATATCAGAGTGTATTAGGTCAAATGGCTTGGGTGACTGGTGCATGCGAGGAATATAATTGGCCCTAACATGTTTTGATAGGGAACAGATAACGCAATCAAGTTTACCACCAACACAAGCATTACTCAAAGCAGGAAACAACATACATAAATATTTAAAATTTGTATGTCCAAAACGGTCATGCCACAATTGAACAGTTTGTGACGAAAAATCATAACGACAACTACTAGGTAAAATACTAGCATGCAAGCTAGGAACAGAAAAAGACAAAGCAGGTGCAGGTGAAGGAATTGGTGAAACTGGAGATGGATTGCCAAGATAATACAGTCCATCTTTCTCATGTCCCTTGATAATAATCCTCCTGGTACTCAGGTCCTGCAAATAACACGAATCAGATAAGAATACAACCGCACAGTGAAAATCTCTGGCTAACTGATGTACAGATAATAGATTCATGGCCAACTTTGGCGCATGAAAAACCGAATGTAATGTAAGGCCATCTGGGAGACGGACTGTACCCCTACTAACAATAGGGGCATGTGTTCCATCTGCTAACTGAACCTGTGTATGTAACGGCTCGTCAAAAGTGGTGAAGTGATGGGCCTCACCTGTCATGTGACCATTCGCACCCGAGTCCAACATCCAAAGGGGAGATGAACTGGCACAAGCGTGAAAGGCACGAGATATACCTGTAGTGGTGACAGCAGCAGTAGTCAGACTCTGAGAAGTCAGAGCAGACATAAGTATATCTAATCGGGAAGTGATAGCATCCATATCACTTTGCCAAGGAGGAGCAGTAGCAGGAGTGGCGGTAGTGGGCGGTGGTACCTCAGCAATAGCAACAGTACGGCTGCGAGAAGGTGGCTTAAGCTCTGGATGGAGCTTCCAGCAAGTAGCCCTGAGATGTCCTGGTCGGCCACAATAATCACATTGACGGGAATTCCCCCGTCTGCGCTGATCTGGGGCGCCCTGACGGCGCTGGTCTGAGCGTTGCCCATCCCTGACTAAGGATCCTGAACGGGACCCTACAGCAGCTGCAAGGGCCATCTGGTCAATCGAAGGAGTCAAAGCTGCAACTGGAAGTGATGCAATACGGACTCGACGCTCATGCTGCTCAATCATCTCATACACCTCATAAAGAGAAGGAAGTGTCAACATCGACAAGATCTGAGAACGAGGTCCCTCAAACTCATCACGAAGCCCCATAAGGAACTTGTGAATCCTATCCTCCTGCTCTCGAGTATGCAAGAATGCTGCTCCCTCGGGCTCTATCTTCGGAATAGCAGCAAGAGGACGTAGAGACTCATACTCAAGCCAGCGCTGGGTCAAATAGCCATAATAATCCTGAACGGTCATATCTCCCTGCCGAGCATATGAGAGCTCCTGAGAAAGCTCATAAACACGAACTCCCCGTCCTGACTGAGAATACATCTCTGATAATGCGCTCCATAGCTTCGGAACAGAGCTATGAAACTGGTGGATCCTGCAAACAGAGGGCTCCATTGAGCCAAATAACCATCCAAGAATGACACAGTTTTCAGAGAACCACGCAGAATATCCAGGGTCGGCATCAGCTGGCTTTGGGTGAGATCCCGTCAGCCAACCAAGCTTCCCTACACGGCCTAAGAAAAGCTGGAATGAGCGTGACCACTCAGCGAAGTTACGACCATTCAACAATTGTGCCGTAACTTTTTGAGAGATCATGCCCGGTAATGCTGGTAATGCAACTGTGCTAGTAGGCACTGTATACTGGTCAAACATAAAAGTGGAAGTACCCATAGATGTCTCAACGGTAGAGGTGTCAACAGTAGGGTTCTCAAGTCCCTCAGTAGTAGCCATATCAACAACAATACTAGGGCACCCGTGACAGAAAAATAACTCTAAGATAAATAGAGGAATAAAATAAGGGAGAACAATATACCTTCAGTCGAACAGTAGCGACAAATAGGGAAGGTCCAAAAAGCTCCCAAATAATCAAGTCACGGTGCCCAGAAATCCAAAATATATAAATAAGTGATCTACTGCATCAAGAGCAAATCAACAACCCCTCATAAAAAATCCTAGATATAACAGTGGGTTGGGTTTATTGATTTAGTGGGCTGGGTATGGATTTAATATGTCGGTGGGGTTTGATGTATGTTGGTTGTCGGTGGAGTATATGTTGTTTCGGTTGGGCTGTGTTGGGTTGAGAATTGTGTTTGGGTTGGTTTGATGTAGGATGGGCAGTCGGTGAACGGTCAGTTGTGCAATGGGTTCAGTTGGACAGTGGGTTTCGCTTCAGTTGGACTGATTGTGTTGTCGGTGCTCGGTGCTTTATGGTGATCGGTGATGTTGATGTTGTTGGTTTGTTGAAGGCAGTCGGTGGTGAGAGGCAGTCGGTGGCTTAATATGTAGGCAGTCGGTGTGGTTATTGAAGGCAGTCGGTGGTTGGGCTATATTTGTTGGAGGCAGTCGGTGGTTTTATTGAAGGCAGTCGGTGGTGAGAGGCAGTCGGTGGTTTAATATGTAGGCAGTCGGTGTGGTTATTGAAGGCAGTCGGTTGGAGGCAGTCGGTGGTTGGGCTATATTTGTTGGAGGCAGTCGGTGGTTTTTCGCTGGTAGGTGGGTCGCTGCAGTGGCTAATTTGGAGCAGTCACGGTGGCAGTGTGGTGGCCGGTGGCTGTCAGCTGCAACGTGGAGGAGGGGCTAGGGTTAGGGTTACAGTTGTGGCTCTGATACCAACTTGGAATGAATGTGTGTGAAAAAGGGATATTCAAATTACGAGTAGAGCCCCGTATATATATCCAAAAATAATACAGAGTGACTTAAACATCCTTGTAGTTTAGGCAAAATATAAAAATCATAGTAAGGGTAAAAAAGGGAAAAGAAATCCTAATAAACCTAGACTATCTATACTCCAACAGAATGCATCTTAGAATCGCTGTAGTTATTGTGTTTCGTTCCTTTGATGTGGTATTAGAGAACTTCTAAATGGGCACCATTGGATATGCAACTGAAGGATTTCACTCAATACTTAATGGTATGACATACGAATATGTCACGAACTTATCAGTTTCCGCAACTGTAAATTAACATTGATCTTCAAACGAGCAACAAGGAATAATGCGAAAGACTGTCACCATGGTTACTTGTTGAGGAAGAAGAAGAAGGAATACTTTCAACAGCGAGTTGAGCTTAGGATGACCCTTCTAGGAAAGAATCTGGCTTCAGTTGTTGTGGATTGAAGTGTGTAGATCATGGAGCAATGGCAAGAAGCACAAAAGAAAAAAGAATTATTACTGTCCAGATTAGAATGTCATCTGATAGGGTTTGTGCTTAGGGTGGCCCTATTTGGGAAAGAATCTTCTGGAGCTGAGTATAGATCATGGACTAGTGCTAACTTTTAAGGCACTGAGGATCTTATTCTTGAGTTTCAATGCCCAAGTCTTATTCTTAGACTTGGTATTTGATGTCCATCCCATGAATTTGACACCAATTGAACATTAGCTTCTGTCATACTTGTTTCTTCTTCCGGCTTGATTTGTAAAGAAATGCTGGCACCTGCCACATAAAGCCTGCTTCTTTAGTTTGCTCAGTGTGACATCAATTCCTCCGGTTTGAAATTTTGTACTACTTTTCAGCTTCGAATTGAGAAGTCAATTGATATGTTTTGAGGCCAGTCCTGCCTTTTATGGGGTTGCTCTGTAGGCTGTACCATTCTCGACATGGAGAACTCTGGCCTAATTTTCTTCCTGGAGCTCTGTAAAATTTTTATGGGAATCAGCTTATTCCTTGTGTTGTTTGTCTCTCTAAAGATTCTTTTTTCTAGTCCTACTATCGAAAAGGAAATACAAATGAATCTTCAGCAAAATTGGCAGAGGATATTTGGGATGTGTTGCACTAGGCTTTGACCCATCCAAAAAGTTTGGAAGTATGTGTACCAAGGGTGAGAAAACCGTATTCTACAATTAGTTACCCAGTGCAAAGAGCTGAAATTGCAAGAACAATTTTGCCTGCTTTAAGTCAGAGATTTTTGCTATGAATGGATCATTTACCAGTTATGGTCAGTCTCTATAAATTTAGTGCATGAGGCATTCTTTCTTTCTATATCAATATGGACCATGTGTTTTTGAATTCTGTTTTTGTGCTTGGTTTGGCCTGTCAATTATTGGATTTTGTGAAATACTTACTCATTTGAAATATCTAGTGTTTTGCAGTCTGGTCATGTCTCTGAAGTGTTTCCAGCTTCTGGACTAGAAATTCTTTTCGACAAAAATCTTGTTCCCAGCTACAGTTAGAGGGCCTGCCCAAGAATAGTGTACTAGAATCGTGCACATGAACTCTTTGTTGGTGGATCATGAACTTTCCTGAGATTTGAGTTCGTCTAAACAGAACATAAAAGAAAAGTAGTAAGAAAAGGATTTAGCTTTGTAATACTTCCATGAATGAAGGAGTGCAATAAAGGAAAGAAGCAGATCAAGTTCTGTGCCAGTGGATGTCTCAGTCTCTCAATGCGAATATTTGTTACTAGGGAGCACTATATCGAAAGATTTGTGTGTGGATAGTTTCTGGTTTCAGAAAGGTTTGATTTCGATTGAAGTGGCTAGGACATACATTTGACTTTGCTTAATCTTTCTTTGTGGATCAAAGTAAGCTCAGCTTGAGTTCAAGACTCAGATTAGACTTCTTAAAGGCAAAAAAAAAGGGGAAGACATGTGAATTTAAATTTTTTTTCTTCCCCAGCTGGCTCTGGCAGTAGTTGATTACAGGGATTTTGTAATGTTCTATTGAGTGACGAGATCTGTGGCAATGGTTGGCCTGCATAGGTTGGATAGATATGGTGTAGTGTGTCTATACCAATTTTTGGTTCATCATTCCCTGTACCCTTTGTCGCTACAAGACAGAAATTGTGTTGCTGGTGCCTATGTTGGTTATGTTGTGTTGCTACAACTACATTACCTATGCCCTACGGGGCATTCTTTAGTTCATGTCCGTTAACTCCTATACTATGAAACAGGGGAATTTGTGTATTGGGTTTGGGTTTTGTAAACCTAGAATAAAGAAGCATGCACATTCTAGTTAACAAAAAGGAAAAGAAAAAAACTGTGTATTCCACCTCTTAGGTGGCTTCCTCAACATAGAAGCATCTTATTGATTGCAGAAGCTGCTTCCGATGTCTTTCGTGGTTCTTTGCTTCCTATGATGTCTTTCTCCAATGGAGAACCTCACACTCGACTTATTCCTGCCTTTAAAGGCTATAACACCTGTCAAATTTATATTCTTTCACCATGAATGTAAATACAATAAGAGCCCACCCTTTTCCAGACAATCTTTTTTCAGTCCACACACAAGTTACCGAATCCAGTGCGATTATTGTCATACCTATGTCTGCCAATGGAATTATTATTATTATTATTATTGTTTTAATCTTTTTGGTCAGCACTATTGCAAAGGGGGAGATGACGAGATTTGAATTCGTGACCCTAAGGTTTATGAATACAAATGGTGGTCTCTAGGCAAACCGCTAACATCTCTCTGTCAATGGATTTGTGTCGTATTTTGTATTGAAGTCATGATGTTTAACAAATTTGGATATAATTTATGGAAATAAAATTTAGGGAGAATTACATCCAGACTCTCTGAGGTTTATCACATAATCATTTAGACTTCCTGATATTTAAAAAATTACACACAAATCCCCTAAACTTTATACGCGCATAACATTTAGACCTCTGTTATAAATATATCTATTAATAAATTATACTTAGACTCCTTTGAAGTTTGTAGATATATAATACTTAAATCCTTTAAATTTAAAATATTATACTTAGATTAAAAATATTCTAATTAAAGAGAGAATATCAAATTTGTTAAATTTTATAATTAAAATTCCTATTCTATTGTATCATTTATTGAAATAAAATTAAAAATAAAATTTTAATTTTTTCTTAAAAAGTTGTAATTAATATACAATTATATTATCTATTGGAATAAAACTAAAAAATTAAATAAAGGGTCTAAGTTATTCATAATAGAACATAAATTTTTTATCCAAAATTCATGTTTTATTATATTATTTATTGAAATAAAATTAAAAATAACAATTTAGTTTTTTTTAAAAAATTATAATTAGTATATAATTATACTATTTATTAGAATAAAACAAAAAAATTAAATAAATGATCAAATTGTAATTGACACAATATCTTTTAACTTTAATTGGGGTAGTTTGATATTTTAATTTGGTCGTTTAAACGACCAAGTTAAATTCCAATAGGCAATATAATTGTATACTAATTACGATCTTTTAAAAAAAATTAAAATTTTATTTTTAATTTTATTTAAATAAAAGATAAATATAACATAAATTTTAATCATAAAATTTAAAATATTTGATATTTTATCTTTAATTGAAGTATTTTTGGTCTAACTATGACATTTTAAATTTAAGGGGTCTAAGTATTATATACCTATAAACTTTAAACGAGTCTAAGCGTAATTTATTAATGGATATATTTACAGCAGAGATTTAAGTGTTACATGCGTACAAACCTCTGGGGTCTGTGTATAATATTTTAAATGTCAGGAGGTTTAAGTAATTAAGTGTCAAATCTCAGGAGGTCTAGGTATAATTTTTCCTAAAATTTATGATTTAATTAAATTGGAATGGACTCAAAGAATTTGTTTGGATGAATTTTGAAAAGGAGTTTGGAGTAACTTTTCTAAACTCAAACCCTTATTTGCAAAAATGAGATTCAATATTCAATCCAATTAATACTCATGTTTGGTATACAACACATATACATGTAGGACTCACGGATATATCATAATTATTAACAAATATTTATCTTTTAAATGACTATTTTACCTTTGATCAATTAAATTCATATACATGTTAAGGGGTACAATTATCTTTTAGATCATTAACTCCTTACCTATTTTTCCAAACTCACCATTCCCCTAGGTTTGATGAAATTTGTGATCATGGTTTAACCTTTGGGTCAGCTACGGACCAGGTTTGAAAACTCGAGATTAAAATTTTCAAACAATCATGAGATTTGAAGAAATTTTGGATTATATTCTCAAAACTCATCTCGTCAAACTCCTCGTACCTCCTCACCAAACAGCCTCTGAAATTAGATTAAAATCTCTGCAATCCTAGCTACAACCTTGAAAAAAAAACTCAGTTAATTTCGATTATCTTAATTTAAAATTATTTTTCATTTTTCCTAAATTTTAATCACCAAACTTTAAACCACCAAACCCCACCCATGGATCCCCTCATGAACGGTGGAGATTGAAATTAAATAGAATTTGATAAATTTAAAAACGATGGCATTACAGTAATTTCACAAAAAACAAACTCATAAAAAGTCGGCACCAGCAAGTAGCAACATCACTTGTCATTGAAGAGAAAAAAAGCTAGAAAATGTCCGACTCCTCCCAAGATCCTTGTTCTTCTCTCTCTTCTCTCGCCACCCTCCTCAATTCCCTCAAGATCTTCCCGAGAAACTATCAACTTTTCCTTTCCATTTTTGCCCTTGCCACCTTCCCTCTCTCTCTCCTCCTCTTCTGTCTCTCTTTCCTCTCCCACCCCACTAAGTCCCGCGTCCACCACCTCGAGGCCTTGGCCCTATTGACACCGACCCGTTTCGAGGCACGCCACGTCTGGAAGGAGTCACGTGCCGAAGCTCTCTCTCTCCTCCGTCTCAAGGCTCTTTTCTTCTTCCCATGCTACGCTTTCTCTCTCCTCACCGCCATAACCGTCGTTATCTCCACATACCACTCTTGCCCTGGCAAAACACCCACTTTGCAAACGGCGGTAACAGCCGTGAAAATCACCTGGAAAAGGCCACTGGTCACCACCCTATGCATTTACGTTGTCACCCTAACGTGTGGTGAAGTTCCGGGCACGTTAGCGGCTCAGATTAGCAACCCGATTCTCAAGCTCATCGTTATAATTATCGGGTCGGGCCTCGAAGTGTACACGATGGCAGTTACCAGTCTGGCATTGGCGGTTTCGATTACTGAAGAGCAATTCGGGTTTGATGCTATAAGATTCGGAAATGTCGTTCATTTGTGGAACTTGTTTGTACAAATTGTCGTTCATTTGTGGAACTTGGACTGAAATATAAGATTCGGAAATGACCTTTTTTTTTGTGCTTTTTTGACACATGGACGGCTATGTTGCAGAGCATGCAGCTTTACTGATCTCACTTTAGCCTTGTAGATATTCACCCCTCCTTCATAAGATTATATCTGTATATCAAGCAAGTTAAAATTTTGATATTTTTTTAAAATTAAGTTATGAAAGATTTATTTATTATGAATATTTTAATCTCGTCTGGCCTTCGATTAAACTAAAGAAAAAATTAATCAAAGTGCACATTAATTAGTCCAAACACTCTGATCATTGAACCAAAAAAATAAAATTATATGGCTGAAATTGGTTATGGCAGATTGATTCCTACACTTTCATTTTTTGTCTAATAAAATAACATGTGTGTTGTTTATTTAATAAATTTATTTTACTTTTTATTTTTTCAATCATTGAATTTAAATACATATGACTGCAAATTAATTTGATATAATACACAAAAAAAAAAGAGATAAAATTGATTTTTAACTCGGATAACAATTCATTGTCTCACATGTCATAGAAAATGAAAAATGACTAATTGGGTCAGACCCCATTAGGTAGGTCACTTAAACAGTTTTTAACCCTAATTATGATCTTTGTTGATGATATCGATACGAATTGATGAAGTTGTGTGAAATATGCTAAAAATAATATATGTTTTATATGAACCACAAGCATTACTTGATTTTTGGTTGGCATGGAGATATTTTGATCGACTCATCTAAATTGTCTGAATCATCTTTATTAAAATTGCAGCATGTGACTGGAATACCTTGCCATGATCAGCTTTTTCTTTTATTTATTTCTTGTGTTTATCGCTTGATAAGGGCCGTTCGATTGATTAGATATGGGGCAGGTCATGGGCTTGGCCCTAAGTCCAACTTCAAGTTGGCCCATTATTTGGTGGGAATTCAAGGTCGTATCAGGCCCTTAAATAAGCATGTATTTTTTTATGAATTTTTTCGTGCCCGTGGCTTTGTAATGATCTTTTAAGTCATAGGATTCAAACATTTATCCTTTGTAGTGATTTTTTTTATCTACGGATTGGAACAAAAAAAAAAAAAAATAGGAACAATGCAAAGGCCAGTCTTGGTTCAATATGAATATGACTGATTAGAGTTGACACAAGCAACTATAGATAATGGGCTTCTACGCCCAAATCTAATTCTCAATAAAGGCTTCCAAGTTCCAGCAAATCAACTTGAAATTGACTGCTACAAAGCTCACTGCCTGGGGGGAGGAAATTGTTTTGTTGATTATAACACTGTATGTTGTAAAATTACTAAATTAATTGAATATAAAATAATTATTAACATAAAACTAAATGAGAGAAATTTTAGAGAATGCTCCAAGATTCTCTTTCTTTCAATTTTTCTACACACCCTTCGATTCATATCTGAATCCCTTTTTTTTTTTAAGTATCTGAATCCCTTGTATAGGGAAAAATACAATGACATTTGGTATATGTGGGAGGTTAGATGACATGGGTATTAATGGTGGTGGGTGTGGTGTGATCATCCACCACATGCTATGTTTACAACATTCCATTTAATTCATCGCCAACAAAAGTATTATTTTTTGATTTAATGTCAACTTTTATGTATTTATGAATTACGTTTTACTGGTGAAATTTACCTCAGTAAAATCATTTTTTGCGTAGTGACCCTTCAATTTTAGACACCATCATCATCACTTTCTTCTACTCTATAATTTGTATATAAATGAAAGATTTGCTCAACCTATCAATTAAATCTTATACATGAAGGTAGCCATTGAAAGTTTGAAGCGTGGTGGATTAGCTTTCATAAAAAAATTCCTAAATTCGTACGCACATCATCTCTAACATCACCCTAGGCACCAAATTTACCCGTTCAATACTTGTGGTCAACCCTAAAATCTGAATCAAATACGTTGCCTAATAAGAGGATTGGATTGCAGTCTCGTTTTAGGTCGAGAATCTTAATTTGTTTACAACATTAACAAAGCAACCATATATTGAAGATATGCATGATTTACCTATTCACATTGTTATATATCAAGTTGAGATTAGCCACGACTCTTGAAAAGCAAAACTGATAATTAATGGTATAACCAAAAGGTCCTACATCATACTGAAATAGATCGAAGAGGAAGAGTCTTTGATCAAGTTTGCTTACCTTGGTAGGCCCATCTCCTAAAGGGACGTTTTTCTAGTTTCTTAGACTCTGTCTATTTTGTGTACCTAATCTCTCGGACGGTGAAAATTTTATTTGTTTTAAACTTTAAGCTTTCTCTGTCATGATTTGATCCATGAAACTATTTTACTTACCGAAAAAAATAATGATCGCTGTGACAACATACTCCATGTCTAATAGTTTATGGAGCAACCCCCTAAATATTGCTTAGGTCAGTAGGTAGGTACCTGAAAAATCAAGCAATAATCTAGTTTCCAGGAAACCTCATATGGGTTGCCTTGACTTTTCATTCACCAGGATTTGGACAAAAATTTTAATTTACCTATTTTGTCACTTCGTCTTTCCAGATTATTTTACGGTTGAGAGGAGAGAGAAAAATAAGGATAAAGAATAAGTGGTTAAAAGAATATGTTAAGACGTAAGTGTAGACGTTGCTAGCGGCCGGTCCTAACACTAAAACACATATAGGAATTCAGTAAAATGTTACAATACAATTTTTTAATGAAACAACACATCAAAATGATTTTAATACCATTATATTTATTGTCTATCATCTCCATAAAATAAACCAATCTCTCTCTCTCTCTCTCTCTGACTTTTCTGTGCACTAAATAGATTTAATTTGTATAAAATTTTTTAAAATAAGAAGACTACAAATTAGAAAAAATATGAAAGATAATACATGATTTGATATGAAATTGTTAACTCCGTCAGTTGTTATATTTTAGTTCAAAAATAGACGAGGCTCTGTGCACATTTTTATATGTACATTTTTAAAGTATAAGGAGATCAAATCACATAGAGATAATCTACAATTTTGGCTTTCTTTAATTCGATTGAGAAGAAAAAGTCATTGAAACCAGCCAAAATATACAAGTGCATTAATTTAAAACACTCTGGTTTCTTAGAACTTAGCTTCCTAGTGTGAAAGTGGGAATTGACTGATTCAAATTAAGATGCCTGGTAGAACTAATATATATATATACTTGATGTTTTCCATGAGCAAAGCAATTGAGAGGTTCTCAAAAGCTCTAAACCTTGAAAGATCAGCCATGGAATTTTATGAAATTTTCAGTTTTGTAGGAATTCTGAGGGAATCCATCAAACTCCTACCTAAAAATGGGAAGCTCATGGTCTTCATAACCACACTCGCTCTCCTCCTCTACACGCTTTTCTTCTTCTTGAACATCTCCTCTATCAAACCCTT
Source organism: Ilex paraguariensis (assembly GCA_963454935.2). NCBI lineage: Eukaryota > Viridiplantae > Streptophyta > Magnoliopsida > Aquifoliales > Aquifoliaceae > Ilex > Ilex paraguariensis. The sequence continues at coordinate 125,471 of CAUOFW020001110.1, forward strand.
GATCTTTGATTTGGTTGAGATAACCACCCGTGGCGGTGGCGCGAATCCGGTCACAATGATGGCTCATATCAAAGAGGATCTCGGAATCCTCCTCGTAGTCGAATCTATTTTCCTTTTTGCTTCCTTAGTTCTCTCATTATTCGCAACAACCGCAGTCATTTTCATCTCAGCCTTATCTTACTGCAACAAGACCTTATCAATCAAGGACTTGGTCTTGAAGGTGTCAAAATCATGGACAAGGCCATTTATTACTGGATTATACACTATCCTTCTTGGAATGGGATACCTTTCAGTTTTGATGTGCACAATGTTTATGATATCGATGTTTTCTAATAATCCTATCGCCTCTAAAGCAATTGTAATCGTCTTTGGAATTTTGGGTTCAATTCTCTCTCTCCCCTTAACCACGATTATCATATTAGCCTTAGTAATTTCGGTGATCGAAGAGAACTGTTATGGGATTGAGGCACTAGGAAAAGCTGGAAAGCTTGTTAACGGCCAGAGGGTGCAGTGTTTTATTCTGAATTTTCTCTTTCTGGCGTTTTCATGGATTTTATATCTGTGTTTAAGTATGGGGGAAAATGAGCAACTACTCTCAACCCAAATGATACTGGTCGGGTTGTTTCGAATGCATTCCCTTCATCTGGTGTACATGTTAGAGTTCATAGCATTCACTGTGCTATACTTCCACTGTAAGAAGAGCCATGGTGAAGAGATTGAAATGCAGTGGTGCACTGAGTACAGTAAGATATCTGCTGTACCACTTGATAATGATACGCCCTGAAGAACAAAGAATGATGTCTTCGTAAGTGGGATAAGATTGCTTGGACTCTCTTCAACTTTTCGGATGGCGGGTGTCTTATATACTGCACTGTTTGCGTTTTTAATTTTCTTTTACACTACGATAGTATGTGAACATGTTGGATATATGTAACCACATATTTTGTTATCCATTTGTGTTGCACTTTCTTCACCTGTTTCATTCTGAGTGTGTTTGTTGTGTGTTTTAACTCTTACATGTTTTTCTCCCACTTGGTACAACCATTGCTCAATGAAATACTAACATTTGTTACATGAAACAATTTTAAAATTGTACAGACTAAAGGCAAGTGTATGGATCGGACAACCTTTTGGTTGGTTGGGGGAGGGGGGGGGGGGGTGTTGGCTATGATGGAACCAACTCACCTACTCTAGGTTGACTATTGAAGGCCTGGGTTACAATTCTTCTTGACCACATTAATTTCTTTTAGAATTCCAAACTTCACTTGCAAAGAATGACCAGAAACACTGAAGTAGATATGAGTTTCTCCTCAAAATGTGTGAATAAATAGACGAGAGGCAAGGGTTAAACATGGCATGTACCTTTGTTAATTAGCTTAGACTGAGTCTAGCCTTTATGACTTAATTATAACCAAAGATTTAAATCATGAACAGTCTGTAGGCACAAATCTAGATCTTCTCCATTATACTTTTACTTATCTACTATTAATGTGTATGAGATCCACCTTTTATTAGTTAGCCTATCACCAATACACATTTATTTAAAAAATTAGTTAAAAAGCATTAAGCAGCATATAAAATTTATTGAAAAACATAACGATAAAATGTAAAACTGGTGAGCCTGCAAACTGAGAATGGTTTCAAATCGGCAAGAATTTACTCATCATTTTTGCTAAACAAGTTTAGGAATAGGCCAAAGGGGCATCACATTCCGATTCAATTTATGGAGTGTATGGATTGTTATTTTTGACTGATTAACTAAATCCAATTATATTATATCATATTTCATGTATTTAGTTTTGGCTTTAGATATTTAATATTCAATTCTATTGTGACCCGATCCAAATTATACATGTGCAAAAATTCAATGATAATTGACGAAATTAAGTTGAAATTGATACATATATATGTAATTTGCTAAATTTTAGTTGATTTATTCCAATTAAACCAGTATTTCGAATCAGACCTTCAATTCATAGTGGATTCATGAATGAGATTCAGATTCAAGTTTTCATATCAAGTTCAAATTAGAATCGATCAAACTCCGATTCGAATCTAACTGCAGTTTAACAAGAATGCAGCAAGTATAGAAAAAAGATTTTTCCTAACTAACAGACAGGCTGATTCATACACATACAGGAGAAGAAACCAATGTTACAAATTCTCACAAATGGGTGATATCATATGGCTACCCTTATTCATATCACATAGGACTTAACTAAGCTTCACCTGAATGAATGGCAACATAGAGACCTTGTTCTCCTTCATCCCCTACCTTCTCATGGCTCTTTCTGCATTCATGGTAGAAGACTGTGAACACCACAAACATGGAGATTTTCGCCAGGCAAAGTGCCCAAATCCTGGTGACCCTGATGGCCAGCCTCATCCAATCTACTTTATCTCTTTCCCATCTGGACCAAAGAAATTACATAGACTGTGCCACTAGCAAAAACAAAAAGAAGCATCAGTACACAACCCTGAAGCTTTTTCCCTTTCATGATCTCTGTAGCTCTGTCAATGGCTTTTAGGCCACCCGAATCGTTCTCCACAATCGAAACCACTACACTCAATAAAAAAACAGCAGCCACATAAACATCACAAACTGCCCCTAAAATTGCCACCACAATATTAAGAAGAATCAATAAAAAACCATTCGTGATTGCTGAAAATACCCCAATAAAGATCAAGAAAAGAATTATGATCGACAAACTGATTAAAGTTGCGTAAAAGCTAGTGATTACTGGCCTTGTCCATCTTCTTCCAATCTTTAGAAACATGTCTTCAAGTGTTAGAACTTTTGCAGTGTAGGCTTCATAAGATGAGGAAATTGTAGCAACCGAGGAAATCACTAAAATGGTACAAGAGAAGACCAATATGAGTGATTCCAACAACAGGAAAAGGTGGGCATGTTCAATAATTCCTCTTTTTAAGGTTTTATTAGCGTCATCGATACTACGGTTCGTCTCCAGAATTGCCAACTTAGAAGATAAATCTGTAACTATGGGTGTCAATGCAAGATGGCCAAAAAATGCCAATACAGAGAAAGAAATGGAAACATAGACCATGATTGAGACCAAAAGCTTCCCATTTCTAGCACTGGTTCTGAGGGCTGCCCAGAGAATTCCCAGGGTGCCCAAGGAAGCCTGTGCTTTTTTGGTGGTTAATTTCTCCATTTGATTTGTTTTTTGGTTTGATGTGTTTATGACAACATTAGCTTATATCATGATTCTCAATAACGGTAACAGATTATGTAATGGTATTGATAATAGTGTACCGGGTATTACGTAGCAGTAACAAAAATCAGAGTCATGAAATTTGACAGTACATTCACCACTATCTGCAAAAATCAAAATTTTTTATATATTTAGACCAAAATAAAAAAATTCAATTGTTTTGTAATTTATAATAATTTTTTATTATATTCATGATTTTGGTATGCTAAATTACTTAATTAATCCAAATTTTTGGCAAATGAAAGAAAATTAGTCTAAGCAATTAATATCTGTTTATTTGAAAATTGTATTCAAAAAATGAAGTAGTCAAAATAACTGTTAGATTTAAATCATTGGGATAAAATAAAAATATTTTGCAATGCCAATAAAACATATTAGCTATAAAATTTGTGCAAAAAGGGCCCCACAACCTACAAATTTTTACTCTGTTTGACACTTGTAAAATTTATTCTATCTACTATACTAAGGTGTAATAGAATTAGAGTTCCGCATTACTGTTATGCAACAACCGTTACGCATCGTAATGACCGATTTTTAGAACCCTGACTTATATAGCAGTTAGTTTTGGCCAAGTATGTTTGTCACTTTTCAATTGATCAATCTTAGGTAGTAACAGTCAAACACAGGTCGATAATTTCTAAGCTGTATAAGACATAAGTTCTATCAGCTAGCTGTTTAAGAGTTGGAGCACATAGTAGCTTAATTGCTTGTTTGGGACATAAAAAACGAAGATTATCTATACTATTAATAATAGGAGATCAACAGTGTAATGTTTTCTCCCTTTATTGGTAGTTATAAAGAGTTAATTACAAATGTATTGGTAAATTAATATTTTATGTGTTTTTACCATTTGATCACCTAGAATTTTTTCTCTAATCACATTTAACTACTTACATTTATCTCTATTCTCATTTTCCACTTCATATTTTTCTCATTCTTCCTATCTGTACATGGGAACAGTATGTACATGACCCCTAGAGAGAAAAAACAAAGAAGAAGCCGGTTAGCAATTGATGATGCAGAATTGATTCATGTTTTATGGGATCTACAACACAGCATTGAATCTAGACAAAAATGCAGTGTTGATGGGGAACTTAGGGTCGGAAGTTCCAATGTTTTTGTCGACTCTATTGACAAATCCATTAATGATGAACCCAAAAAAAATGTATCACCTTGTTTGAAAAATTGGAGGGTGGCAAGTCTACCAAAATCTCAAGTGCAATGCTATGTGCACTAAATCACTAGGAACCGTGGGATTAGTGGGTTCTATCATGGATCCTACGGCTGCAATTGATTTGGTGCACAAATTTGGTAAACATAAAATTATCCAAATCTCAATTTCGTTAAGTAATTTAAACTAAGATTAATTATTTTTTACCTCCTTGTGGTTTTGGTTAGAAACATTTTACTTATTTGACGTTTAAAACTATGCATGCACATTATCCCCTTGTAGTTATGTTCTCTTTACAAAATTCATTAATTTTTTTACGAAAGTGGTCACATATCATTTTATTAGACAATATCATTTGGCTAATACGTAATTATTTTGTCAAAAATTTAACGGTCTATCTAAGTAGAGATCAAAATGACACGAATTGAATGTTTTATGAATCAAATTGACAAAATTGATATAATAAAGACTAAACTAACAAAATATGCATATTGTAAGGACCAAAAATACTAGTAACCCTTTATTATTTCTAACAAGTATGATACCAACTCACGACGGTTACCTTGCATTTATTTTGGCTAGTTCATCCTATTGTCTTTTATGTACAAGAAGAAAAACCAAAAAAAAAATAAATTGTAAATCAGAATTTTGGGCATACATTATCCTTGCTAGAAAATGTAATCGAAATTGCATGTGGATTAGCAGAATGGTATCCTTCGGGCCTCAGTACATAGAGTTGGTCATTTGGTTCCATCATAAGTCCTTTTCTTTGACACCAGAGTCAAACCTTTTGAAAGTAATGTACCATTTAGTAACAATTTTTTTAGGGTAAAGTAAAAAAAAATTTTGTCAAAAATAAAGACATATTTAAGTACTAATTTCATTATACCTCTTAACATTTCAGTATTATACAATTATAGAAGTTAAATTTATCGGAAGAGAGCAAACTCAAAAATGGAAAAAGAAACATTATAAAACAAAAAAAAAAAAGAAATCTAATTTTTTTTTCATGTGCTCTATGCACTTATATACCTCTATTCAAAACTTCATTCTACAATCTAAACATTGTTTCAAATGGTTGATGTTAGTAAGTCATTGTAAACTGGATATAATTATTTCAGATGGACGATGTTAGTGAGTTATTGTGTTCTGAATACAACCATTTTGCAGGAAAAATGAAAAAGCAAACAAATACAAAATTCAAACTATTTTAATAAGTGAATAATTTATTGGAGATGGCCGAGAAACCTTACAAGCGGAAATTACCATACAAACGGAAAGCAAATAATTTATTAGTGATGGCTGAGAAACTTTTGCTCCACCATTTCTTATATATATGTAAATCTCGTGCATTACATGGAGTGGACGCTAGTTAGTACATTATGAAAGAGATTACATTTGGGTCAAATTAGGTACGATAGTTTATTAAACCGAAAAAATAAAATATTAGTCCCTTTTTTCATGGTGTATCCTTATTATCAAGTAGTGTAGTTTTTATCATCATGTAGTCGGGGGCAGTGCTCCACTGCAATTCCATCTCTTCACCATGGTTCTTCTTACACCGGAAGTATACCACAGTATATGTCATGAATTGGAACATGTTCACCAAATATAGAGAATATATCCGAAACAACCCGATAAGTATTGTTGAAGTCCCAAGCAGTTCATCATTTTTCACTACCCTGAAACACTGGTACAAAATCAATGCCGCCACCATAAATAAAAGACTCAGAATAAAGCACTGCACCCTATTGCCCTTAACAAGCTTTCCAGCTTTTCCTAGTGCCTCAATTCCATAACAGTCCTCTTCCATCACCGAAATCACCAAGGCTAATACACAAATCGCGGTTAATGGGAGAGAGAGAATTGCACCCAAAATTGCAAAGATGATTACAATTGCTTTAGAGGCGATTAGATTATCAGAAATCATCAATATTGTTGGCGTTGTGACCATTAAAACTGAAATGTATCCTATTCCAAGAAGGGTAGTGTAAAAACCAGTGATGAATGGCCTTTTCCATGATCTTGCCACCTTCAAGACCAAATCCTTGATTGACATGGTCGTGCTGCAGTAAGAGGTGGCTGATATGAAAATGGTTGCGGTTGTAGTATATAGTGCAAGAGCTAAGGTAGCACAAATGAAAATATATTCGACTACTAGGAGGATTCCGAGATCATCTTTGACATGAGCCATCAGCGTGATCAAATCAGAGCCACCAGACACTACCTCAACCAAATCAAAGATCAAGGGTTTGACGGAGAAGATGTTCAAGAAGAAGAAAAGTGTGTAAAGGAGGAGGGAGAGTGTGGTTACGAAGGCCTTAAGCTTCCCATTTTTAGATAGCAGTGTGATGGATTCCCTCAGAATTCCCACAAAACTGAAAACCTCGTAGAATTCCATGGCTGTTCGAGCTTTTGAAATTCTCTCAATTGCTTAGCTCAATACAAAAAAATGAACTTATATAGGTGTTTATTTTGGCCAAATATGTTTGTCACTTTTCAATGGATCAATTCTAGGAATTAATAACAAAACACAGTGGTTGATAATTTTTAAGATGGATGAGACAAATAAGTCAATTGTATCATCTTAGTTGTATGAACTGAAGAACACAATGTTCAAGACGTAAAAAAAATAGAGATTACAGGAGGAAAACAACAAAGAAGAAGCCCCTTAACAACTGCCGATGCAGAATTGATTCATTTTTCATGGGAATTGGGATATACAATCACTGGCTTGAATCTAGACAAAACCATAGTGTTGACGGGGACTTTGGTCGGAAATCCCGATGTTTTGTTGTCAATTCTGTCAACTAATCCATTGTTGGGACTTTTTTCATAACCATGGAAAAGTATGCAGATGTATCCTGTAAGGAATAAAAAGGAAAAAAAATTGGGGGAGAAGAAAACGAGGTTGGAATATTCTAGAGCTTTTACCCCAACACATGGGTTTTAAAAAAAAAATACCCAAAAGAGGGTTATTTTAAAAATATTTCTCAAACCCAATTAATTTTAAAAACGTCAGTTGGAACGACGTTTTAACTAAAAATGTCAGACTAATTGACGTTTTTGTGCAATAGTGTAGTCTCAATGAAAACGTGGGTACAACTGGTGGTTTTTGTATTTCTTTTTGGGAGAATTACACTCCGACTTCTTAAAGTTTGTTATTTAATCACTTAAACCTTTGATATTTAAAATATTATATACAGACCCCCTAAATTTTGTACGCACGTAACATTAGAAAAAATTAAAAATTAGAAAAGGTCTCATTGAAGGTATGTCTATCTAAAGGGGGTGTGAATAAAGTTTTTTCTAAAACATATCATGGGTAATTTAATAAAATTGTATTCTAATTAACACATTTTATCTGACAATGGGTGACAGTGAAGATTTAGAAAATATAAAGAATATTCTTGAAGATATGATAAATTAGAAGGAACGTAACTAAAATTTTTCCTTCAATTTTATTTTTTCTAACTATGGAAAAGAATGTAGATGTATCTTCTAAGGAGTAAAACAAAAAAATAAATAAGGAGGGGAAAGAAAATGAGGTTGGAATCCACAGTCGCCTCCGGGGCGAGAATGAACCTTATCACTGAGCCACTCTCTTACCTCGTGAAAACAAAAAGAATAGACTCCAATGTGTAGGCTCTTAAACAAGTGCTCTTGGAACCAAAAAAAAAGTGTCATCTTGCTGCAAACAAATGGAGGGAGCCCACTGGCAAGTCTATCAAAAGCTTTATTAAAGCAGAAGATTTACAAAAATATTATGCTGCCCAAGTCATAATCCAAATTTCTCATGTCAAATGTATTTGCACCATACATTATATCATATCGTTGGTTTCTTGGGCCCCATAATAGAATATGAGTAGTGTTTATACAAAGCTTCAATCTTTCAATGGTTCCCTACTTATACAAAGTTTTCTTGACATTAGTTGTCAAATGTTGAAGAATAAGGTTAGATTGGTGATACATAAATTGAAAAATGTGTGTTCTTATAATGACATATCTATGTGCAAATCACAGGCTACATGAGATGTGAAAAAGGCGAGAAAATAGGCAAAATGGCTATAATGCCCCCTCACGCGACCCTCACATGTTGTTTTCTGTTGGCCATTGAGACGAAAGTTAGGACTAGGGATGAAATTGGTCAAATATGTAAAGGTTGGGGACCAAATTGGTTAAATTAGAACTTTACGGACCAAAATTCTACAAATGGCAAACCTCATGGATTAATAGTGTAATTTACCCTTGGAAAGAATTGATCTTTGACTCCTTGATGTCAAAATCTTAAGACTATCAAGAGTAATCAACCCAGTTTGTTTGTTTCCTCTCGGAATCCTCATTTTTTCATATCTCTAAATGAGATCAAATTTTTAAGATTGAACAACATTACTCTAAATGAAATACATCTTTATCTTAGTTCCTTTTCATTACTCCAATCATTACCCATATAACTCTTAACAGCTAAAGCTGACACTAACTTATTTGTCCCATCCAGCTTAGAAATAATCAGCCTCGATCGGTTTTATTATGAATACATAGGGTGGATCAATTGGAAACTGACAAACAAGTTTGGCCAAAACTAACTGCATTATAAATTCATTTTCCTATGAACATCTCAACCCCCCCAAAAAAATCAAATGGAGAAACAAGTCCTTCAAGAAAAATTCATCACCAAAGAACCACAAGCTTCCTTAGGCACCCTGGGAATTCTCTGGGCAGCCCTCAGAATAGGTACTAGAAATGGGAAGCTTTTTTCATCATTTATTCAATTTCTTTATCTTTATTTTTCTCTCTGACTGTTGACATTGTTCGCCACCTAGCTTTGACACCCATACTTACAGATTTATCTTCTAAGTTGACAAGTCTGGATCACATGACACGCGGTATCATTGAGACTGATGAAACCTTAAACAGAGGAATTATCAAAGATGTCGTCCTTTTACTGTTACTGCAATCAGTAATATTGGTCTTTTCTTGTTCCATTTTAGTTTTTCCTCAGTTGCTACAATTTCCTCCACCTATGAAGCCTACACCGCAAAAGTTCTAACACTGAAAGATACGTTTCTAATGATTAGAGGAAGGTGGACAAGGCCAATAATCACTAGCTTTTACGCGACTTTATTAAGTTTTTCCATGATAACTCTTTTCTCAATCCTTGTCGGAGTATTTTCAGTGATTTCTTATGTGTTTTCACTGATTCTTCTGAATCGTGTCGTGGCCATTTTCGAGGTAGCCTGTTATATTTATTTGGCTGCCGTTTTCATGTTCTGTGTAGTGGTTTCCATTGTGGAAGCCGATTCGGGTGGACTAAAAGCCATTCACAGAGCTAGAGAACTGATGAAAGGAAAAACCCTCAAGGGTTCTGTTCTGATGCTGATTTTTCTTCTTGCTAGTGGCACTGTCTCTATAATTTCTCTAGTCCTGATGAGGAGAGAGAGAAACAAGGTTGGGTGAGGTTGGCCATCCAGATCAGTGGTGTCTGGGCACTTTGCCTGGCGAAAATCTCCATGTTTGTGGTGTTCACAGTCTTCTACCATGAATGTAGAAAGAGCCATGAGGAGGTTGGGGTGGAAGGAGAAGAAGGTCTCTATGTTGCCATTCATTCTGGTGAAGCTTAGTTAAATCCTCTGTGATATGAATAAGGGAGCCATATCTGTCATATGTGAACATTTGAAACATTTATTTTTTCTGTCTGTGTGTGACTGAGCCGGTCTGTTTGTGATGAAATATCCTTTTTCTGTAACTGAGGTTAAAACTACCACTATCCTGAAATAAAATGTTTCTGCTTCATTGGTATGGTAAATGTTGGTAAATTTTAATATTATATATAATTTATTGTATTAATATTTAATATATATACATGAATCTATATATACAATGTATCGTACATATACATGTATCATATTATCACATACATGTACATAAATACTATCTTATACCTGTATTCATCACTTTTCATACATGAATCATTCTTGTTAGATATATGTAGATTTTGTACATATGAATAAGGTTAATACAGATTTCTAGAAAGTTTCAATAGT